>WWET01001158.1:334862-349864 GCA_011038615.1 Limnodynastes dumerilii
AAAATGCCCCAAGAACAAGCAGGAACTGAAGACATTTGCAGTAGAGGCCTGGCAGAGCATCACCGGGGATGAAACTCAGTGTCAGTTGATGTCTATGCGTTCCAGACTTCAGGCTGTAATTGACTGCAAAGAATTTGCAACAAAGTATTAAAAAATGAAAGTTTGATTTAGGATTGGTTAGCTTGTCCCATTACTTTTGGTCCCTTAAAAAGTGTGAGGCACATATAAAAACCATTGTAATTCCTACACCGTTCACCTGATTTGGATGTAAATACCCTCAAATTAAAGTTGAAAGTCTGCAGTAAAAGCACATCTTGTTTGTTTCATTTCAAATCCATTGTGGTGCTGTATAGAGCCCAAAATATGAGAATTGTGTCGATGTCCCAATATTTATAGACCTGACTATATGTGTGTGTGTATAATTGTGCACCTTTAAAAAATTGATCTCTGAATATGGCCCAATGTCAGTAAAAAATTGGAAAACACACACAACTATACATCTCTGAATATGGCCCAATGTCAGTAAAAAATTGGAAAACACACACAACTATACCTTTGATAATATAAAAATGTATTATTTTTCTCCACAGATACTGACTGATGAAATAGGAAATATTTAATATTTGTCAATTAATATTCTTTATGACAAAAATAAATAAAAATACAGCAGATTTACAATAATTAAATGTTGCTATAATGTGGCATCCCAAAGTCTGTAAAATATTGAAACATTTTAGGCTGCATTACCCATTGCAATCTCACCCAATGAAAAACAAATATTACCTAAACTTTGGAAAGATGTTTAAATGGTGCCAAAATATCCACTGAAAGTACAAATGTTTAATGCAAAGATGGAACTCTTCCAGAGAGATATAGAAATGCTTAGAAAAAAAATGGTTCACTTGAGGACAGGCATTTAATTTGTCAAATCCTAAATAGTCTACTGTCTAGAATGATTTACTACTAAAGTGTTCAATAGATTTTTGTTTTATTTTTTAACTTATTTAAAAAAAATATAAGAAGAGTTATTTTATACACTGAATATTGGGAGACATCTACAGGAAAAAATAGATAATATAGCATTGATCACAAAAAAATACTATTAAAAACACAAATGGTGCGTTGACACATAGGTCTGAGATGGAAACTCTCTATAATATCTCTATGATATATAAAGGTTAAAAGAGGTTGAGAGCACAAGAACTGCAGAAATGGGCTGACCTAACCTTGAAAAGTTTAATATAGAGGAATAGCGACCTAACCATTTGAGAAAATTTGAAAAAGCAAAATGTTATTAACAGTATGAATCTATGTTGGCAATATGTGACTCATTCTGTGACCAGACTCTTAATGCAGATTATTGTTTGGTTGAACACTCTAACAGATGGTAGGATACAAACCCTAACATTTTATTTGTATGTTGCTTGTAGATCATACAATAAAAAAGTAATATTGGGGTAGATCCAAACCTAAGTATGCTAGCGATTTTATGCTAGCCGCTGACGTAACATTGCCTATTTGTATGTACTGCGCATGTGCGCAACAGATGTTTTGCCACGTAACTCTGAACGTACGTACCATCAGCGTAACTATGAACAAAGCGGCAGGTCATCCATACGACACTGGGAAATATGCTTTGTAGGCAGAGGAAGGCATTTAAATTGTACAGTATGGGCCGGGTTAAATCGTTACGCACGTGAATCCATTATGTACGTCAGTACTTACGCTTCGGAAAGTTAAGGTAGGGTTTGGGAAACGTAAAACGACCAAAGTACGTACAAGCGAGTGGAGTGCCTAGGGGAGTGCATAGAAAATACGCTAGCGCAAATACGCTGCGCAATGAAACGTAACAAGCACTTAGGTCTGGATCTGGCCCATTGTTGGCCACCAAAAACCTCAACTTTATGCTAACTGCACTTTGTGTTTAGTGTACGAATAATAGCATACTTTGTTTTTGTCAATTTTAAAAAAATAACTCTAGTTCGAAAAGGTCAAGACTTTCCTTAAAGAAAATAATCATGTTTAATTTTTTTTGAAAAGGTCAATACTGGGAGATACACAAGATTTTATGTAGAAAAGTATGAGTGAATGATTGTTGTCACTTGTCTGCTGTCAATCAGTCCAAACTGGAAATGTACTATCTTAGGTCAACTGTGTTCTGAATTCTAGTTTACTCTCGCTGAATTTTCTGTTTGCCTAAAGCACAGTAGAATCACTGATTGATACATAGAAGAACAAACATTTAGAATAAATGACATCTGTATGGTGCAGAAGGAGACAGGAATGCTCCTCTTTAGGTCAACATATTATTTCTATTTTATTTTCTTTGAGTATAAACAGATCTGACAGCAGTAAATAATATATGTTTGCCTTAAAACTAATGTTAAAAAATGACAAAATAGTTAAGTGTTTTTAACAGTATGTTTCTGAGAAGAGGAATAAAATTTAAAGGGCTTCAACTGGGCATAACCAAAGGGATATCGGATTCCCAGTGGTTTGGTCTTATATTGTTATCTGACATTACAGAAGTAGGAGGTACAAGATAAATATTTCATATGAATCATTTCAACAGGACATGCCAAGGGAGATAGTAACTGTTCTTACAAATATAGACAGTTCTCTAGTTGCTGCTTATGTCAATGGATATCCTTTAGCAAGAAAATGATAATAGAATAATAGTGACATATTTTTTCAAGGAGAGACAACTCATATTACATCAAACCTTAAATGATGCTCTGATGCAGAAAAGAGAAATACACTCTAGGATACTGAAGTCCCTTGATTTGGATATGGTCATAACATTGTGATGTAGAGGTTACTGTCTGAAGGCTTAGTTCCAGATTATATTTATTTAATATGTTTGAATAAAAGTGTAGATAAGGTTAGATTACTGTGTACTTGTTTAATGACTATTGCATTAGCTAAAGAGTTCATTTAAGTATAAAATTATTGTGGCAGCAAAAGGGGATTGGGGAAGGCAGTTCACAGAGTGTGGTTTGCCAAAGCCAACAGAATTTATGCTAGATTTGCAGTAAATTGCAAGCTGACATATTTAATGAGCTGAGAATTTCTAGAAACTCCCTGGGTATCCTTATTTTTACAAAAGGATAACTCCCTTATGTGACTGCCAAGATTCATAGCGGAAGGAAAGAGGTAGACTAACGCAGGCTATTTACAGTAAAAAATTGCATCAGTTGCAGGGCATGTCTAGGACAGTTTAGATTCCACAGCTATATGAGACCATTTGCAGTAATATATGAAAATGTTGGTTACCAGGAGCAGAAGTTAATTAGCTCAAGTCCCTTTACAAGGAGGCAGTGCTCGAGTCTGGATTGGACTCGGCAGGGCCCAGTCTGTTGTTAGGGAGAAGCTGTTGGAGCCTGGAAACTTAAAACAACAATCAGCACTCTGGGCTCCATTTACAAAATGGTGATGCCTTAGTTTCCATGAGATAAAGACCGTTTTCACCTGAAAACAGTTTTTATCTCCTGAAAACAAAGGCATCGCCATTTACAATGCAATAATCGCCATGAAAACCATGGCTCCCCTGATCGCTGGCCTGCTCTAATGAATGTGGTCCGGCTGATCGCTGTATTTACAAAGTATTGGTGTGGAATTTAACAATCCGCGCTGATACTTTAAATAGCGCCATCTTTAGATGGCATTACGGTAAGTATTTCTGCGGTCTACCCATTTATCCCCCTTTACCTCCCCCTAATAGCTGTTCTTAGGGGAAGGAAAGAGGGAGCATGTATAAGGAGACCACAGGAATAAAGAAAATATTTGTATATTAATAAAAATATAAATATAATATATTCAGCGAGCCTGAATTCCTTAATGAGCGCTCTTTGCACTCACAATAGTAAATGGACCTATCTGTGTATGAAGACTGTAATGAATGCATTGCTATATGCTCTCAGCTGTTGGCAATGCATTTATAAACAGCAATCATCACTCATACATGGATTGCTAAGCCCTTTTTACTCCTTATAGGGGAGAAGTCCTGCCATGAGTTGGCTAGGCACCATTATTAGGGTGAGTATCTGACTATATGTTTTATTATAGGTAGAATTATTTATACTGACCAATTATATATGTTTTCTTTATGTTTTAATAAAAAAAAGCTCTCAGCTATTATACACTTTCTGTCTATGCATCTGTGTGATTCAAAATAATTTGTATATACAGTGGGCAAAAAATGTAATCTTTGTATATTTTCACTCTGGCTATCCTATAAGCTTAATTTTACAAATAATAAAAGTAAAATGGTTGTGTTCCAGTTCATATGTTGAGTTTCCAGGCTGACAAACCAAAATGATTTTTTCAAAACCCGCAGCTTAGTAAATCTGGCCCTAAGTGTTCTATCATCATCATCCACTTTCTGAGCATGTGTACAACAATATCCTACTTAAATTGTCATTGTTCTCACTATACATCAGTCCCCATGTGTGTCCACCAAATCAACCAAAGTGTGGCTGCAGTATCAAGCCCCGCTAAATACTGTGATTAATTATCATTAGCAAGAGATTCTAGAATAGATAGTAAATAAATACATTATATCCAAAATGATGTCTGGGTACTTAAATTTAAAATGTTTAATAAACCAAAACAAAAATCTATTAAAGCAATTTTTTTTATATTTTTTTTTTCTGAGATGTTCATTAATCTCTTTCTTACTTGACAATATTTAGCATTCATATTACACTGGACTACTGTTTGTGACAAGCCTTTTAAAATGTAATTAACTTGTATGATTATAATAATTACAGTAATTACTAAATTATTTTCTTTCTTAGAACTCTCATCTCAGAATTCTGATATGGTAATATATCCTTTAATTGCATTTTGTCTGTATATCACTGAATGGTCATTTACAGTTTGAATTGTTGTATAGCTTAAATGTAGCATTAGTCAATGCTAAAAGTACTTATAAATGTCATATAAATGAAAAAAAATGCCCAGTTGTATATGTAGTGTATTGCTTTATAATATAATTTGAACAATTACAAACTTTTTTTTTTATATATTTGCTTATATTGATTTGTCTTCACACACTAATACCCAGGACTACCTTAACTTTTCTCAAGCATTAAATAGCAGTGTTTTTCAGAAGTCTGAATCAGTGTGTAGAGTGTTGGCAACAGCTATAGGAAATGTGTCATTTTTAAAGGGTGATAAAGGCTCCCATAGGCATGTCATTTGCAGCACTATGTGGGCAGAGTACTGGATCATACATAAGGGCTTAGCCAAGCCTTTACTGCATGATTTAAATATTAAAGCCCACATATCTCACACACCCTGGGTGTTGCAACTTGCATACTGCACAGAACACAGCCGCATGATCCTGCATTCCATGTGGAAGTTCTTGTACTGGGTAATCGCAGTACAAGAAGAATAGGGGACTTACGTACATTATGTATCTAAGCAAAGTCTGAATTCACACAAAAAAGGGAAAAAGTTGTGTCGGCGCTCCAGCTCCGAGAGAGAGAGAGAGAGAGTGAGAGAGAGAGAGAGAAAGAGAGAGAGAAAGATACACAAGCACTCTTGCATTAACCAGTAACTAACCATAACATTCCATCTTTAAAATAATAGTCGTAGAGATTTGTTGTATACATTATATATAATGTTTTCGATCTTATAAAAGCTTCTCGCTTTAGAAAGTAAACACACATACTTATAGCTATATTATCTTATCCACTGCAGTTTTCTTCTCTTTCTTGTGGCAACTAACGATGGGGAAACATGTCAGCCCTGTTGGTAACCAAGTTATTAAACAAAGATCTATCCTAGCAAAAATAGATAACCAAGAGCCTCAAGCCAATATATCTGCATATCCTACAAGTTTTTTATTCACCTTAGAATCTGCATGTTGCCACAGATTATAACAAACATTTCTGAGAAAATCTGTTTCTATGCTACACATTAAATATGGAAATTTATTTACAGTCTGCCTCCTCGAGGGCTTGCTAAAAAAGGAAAAAGCCCCCTAGTATCCGATGTGCAGAACTTGCTGTGGCTAAAATTCTTTACGTCCATTTTCCTCCTATTAGATTATAATTTTATTTCTAACATTTAAAGAATTTAAAGAGGTTGCAATAAAAGCAATTGCATTTTGACAATAGTTAGAGATATTTTCATAACTGGCTTTGCTAGTTACACTCAGAAAAAATGTAGGTCTTCTGATATCTTTATAAACAAAAGGACTGATTAATTAGGGAACACATAAAGGAATGTATCATGTGTTTTGTAAAACCAAATGCAAATAATGGGAGGTTTATATGGATCACGATGTGCACGGATCTCTAGGAAAATAAATCAAATGGGTGGTGTGTAGAAGAAAGCGCTAAGGTTACTCTTGGGGTGTTGGTATAGGAATAAAACACTAAAAATATCAATCAAATGAACTAATCCAATGGTCTCCATTGCTCCCCTGTGTGGAAAAAGGGAAAATAAAATGCAAAAATGTGTTTATACAATACTTCTAAAAAGTTTCATCCATATAAAATAGCGCGTTCATATGAGTAATAAATACAAATCAGTCTATACCCCAGTGAAAGACTCTATATAAGGATCCGAAGGTGCAGGGAGTGGAATGATGAAAGTCCCGGGATACCGCCGCCAGCTAGCCGTCGCCCTCCTGGCTCAATCTCCTATCAGGGGTAAATGCCGTGTATTGCTGCTATAGTCGATGCGTTTTGGGCTGAAAACACCCTTTCTCAAGACTGGTGCAGCGTACAAAGGAGTCCGTGTTATCTAGGAAAGTTTGTCAGGTTGCATAAGGACAAAGTATAGTCTAGAATACTGCTGCTCCCAGATATATCGTCTTTTTCACCAGCTATACAAATATAACCACAGACTTTTCACTGTTATAATATACTGGAAATGGTTGTTATACTTTGTTTGGGTGAGTCACTGACAACATAAATGTGGTGAAAAGAATAGTATTGAACAAAATTAGATTAAAAATAAACAAATTATGATTATTTTTAAAATAATACATTTGATGCATAAGCAGACTTCCTACGCCTTTAGCAATGTGTTCAGAGGGTTAAATACTAATATAATGGCATGATATAGGTTGTGGCGTGTAAATCATAAGTAGATTCCTGGACATAGATATACCCAGAGCCATAACTAGAAACTTTAGCGCCATGTAAAGACCGCATGTACGCAATCTACGTAATGAAATGCAACATAGATAGCGTAAAATAATTGCTACGCATGCGTAGTAGCTAGAATCGCAAAATTAGGCACATATGCAAAAAATTAGGATGCTGTGAATCCAGCCCACTGTCATTAATTAAACCATTTTTGGCAGTATTTATGAGGGTTACTGTAAATAATAATAATAATAATAATAATATTTGTCTTCTTACAATTTCTGTAGGTACAACATGAACCAAAACAAGTAATTTCTGTGTGAACTTTTAAATAATATTTACTACAGTTGTGCTCAGTTAAACCTCCAATAAAATCAGGGAAAACTCTAACATACATGGCAGGCCCACCTGCTGAGGAAAAGTGAATAGAGCTTCAGAAATCATTAAACCTTTGTTTAATTACCAATTAGTAGCTAGCGGCTTCCTACAGAGATCAGACAATGGAACTGATGTCACCCATTCAGTGTCCTACAAAAAGTATGTATGGCTTATTCTGTGAATTGAATGTGTGATGTCAGCTCCATTGTATGTTCACTACAAGAATCCTGTGCCTGCTAAAACATAATTGAACAAAGTATTAATGGGCTGCAATCTATCTTTTTCACCATGTCACAAAATAAGCAACTCAGAATGTAAAGCTGCATCTGAGCCCATCTGTATGTATGCCATTTTGGTTCCAAGCAAGCAGTTTCATGATATAGGACCTAATCCAGGATCACGCATGAAAGCCTTTAAGGCTGCGCGGAAGATGGCCGTGAACTCCCATGTAACTCCCCTCTCATGTACTGTGTGGAGTTCTTTGGCTAGATTTACTAAGCTGCGGGAAAGGAAGAGTGGAGATGCTACCCATAGCAACCAATCAGATTTTTATTATTTTCTATTATATACTAGAAGATGTCTGCTAGAATCTGATTGGTTGCTATGGGCAGCCTCTACATTTTTCCTTTCCTGCAGCTTAGTAAATCTGGCTCCTGGACACTTACATGTCTTGAACCCTACCTTAAGTTCTGTGTATGGATCTGCCACCCCTCACCATCATCTGCATGTATATCCCCGAAGCCCCTTGTGGAGATTAGGCATGCAAATTCTGAGAAACGACACATCGGACGGATCTCCTCCTTTGGCGATTGGAATTAAGCATAGTTGAGTTGCATGGATGCAATCTTGGTTACAGGATAGAGAACAGATGGTTGTAGTAAATGGAGTCCCTTCTAAGGATGGTAAGTTTACCAGTGGAGTTTCCCAGGGTTCTGTATTTGGACCAGTGCAATAAATATCTTTATTGGTGATATTGCCTGGTATCGAGGAGAAAATATTCCCTTCTGCAGATGACACAAAGATGACAAAGAACAGGGTAGACACGCCAGGAGGGGCACACAAAATGAGGGATGATTTTGGTAGGTTAGACAAATGGTCAGAGGAAAAATTACTTCACTGAAAGGTGGTTGAGGCTAACACAGAAGAACAGTTTAAACATGCTTGGGATTTCCTAAATCAAATTGAGGGTAAAATGGGTCTACGGTCAGTATTGTTTTAAATAGACAAATGGCAGACTGGATTGGCCATTTGGCTTTCATCTGCCATCACTATCTATGTTTCTGTGGGCCTGATCCAGACCTACGCCCGCCGTCGCTAGGACAGCGGGCGTAAGATCGGCTGAAAAGCGGATCTGCGCATGGGCGGAGCACATGTTGCCGGGCGGAGGTGCGGCCACCCCGTTCCATATGGTAATGTATGTTTCAAATGTTTGAAGATTGTAAAAGATTGTAATATTTTGTGGAGCTGATTTATGTTTTTATTGCAACATTGTAAAAGATATTTATTTTTCCTGCATTGAGCGAATCTAAGATTTAATACATGAATATTTTACTTATTCTTCACAGTAAATGTATTGAGATTCATTGCTAATGTGTATGTAGTTTTCTTCTCTGCGGAACTGACACCTGATTCCTATTATTATCATTGTAGCTATTATTTATAGTTATAAAAGTGCTACACCCTTCCTTACGCCGGATGAAGTTAGGGTAGCCCTCAGCCGGCGTAAGGAAGGGGCCATACGCCCGCACAAGGGGAGTGTCGGGGAAAGTGAATGCCGATACGCTGTGCTTTAGTAAACACAGCGCATCGGCGTAGGTCTGGATCAGGCCCTATGTCTCTATGTACAGAACTCAGTTCCATATACTAGAATATTAGTTGCGCTACATCTAATCGGGGCATGTGCAATTCATACCAGACACCCGACTTCAGCAAACAGCTTGTAGAAGTCAGGTGCAGGACGAACATCTGGATCAGGCCTATAGTTATAAATGAAAAATGTATAATATTATTATTAGTAGTAGTAGTAGTAGTAATAATTATAAAATGAAACCTAGAAGCTATTATTAGCTTTTTGTCTATTTCAATTTTTTTTTTTACGTTTTTATAAATAGATGCAATTCTTTAAATGTAATTTGCCTATGACGGCAGGCATTGTTTAAACAGCTGAATGGTAGCTCTTCATAGTTCTTCACACAGGACAGTAGATACAAACATATAAAACTAAATTTAATACACCACTTACTTCAGTTGTTTTATGTCTCAGCAAATAATCATTTAATGGATATAATTTATTTTCTAGAAAACAACTGTGCTAATTTGTCTACCCTATAATTTAATTATCATTACTCATTTAACAATGCCTTTGTTAATAACATAAAAATAAAACATTTCATGCCCCTCTATTGAAAATAATGCATTATTCATACATTTAATATTGCAAAAACTAATTTGTATTCTTGAATGCAACATGAGCACAATAATGTAATTATTTATTTATTTGATTGTGTATTTATGTTTTATAGCTATGTGAGGTACTTCACTAGAAGGTATGTCCCTTCATCCCAACTTAGTAATATTTGTTTGTTTTTTTGCCACTAAAAGGTTTGGCACTGTTATGGAAATACAAAATGTTGTACAGTTTGAGACTAAAATCGACTTAAAGTGTCTTTAAGTGAATTCTCAGCACATTAAATTTAAGAATCTGCTGCTATTTGTGTGAGTATTTTTAAGAATGGATAAACAGAGCATGCACCCTTCTTTACACAATCTACACAGGATTTAGAAGACCTATAAAGAGTGATTCTCAACCCTGCACTTAATAACATAAGGGGCGCGCCACGCCAAGTTAAGAAGGAAGTTAAGGCAGACAAGGCGTGGTTTGATAAGTACGTGCGTACTTAAGCAACTTAAGAACAACGGAAATATATGGCAGCCTACGGCCTTCTTAAGTTAGTTAAGAACATGAAAAATGAGGGCGTATTAAGGTGCGTGCAATTGGGAACTTATCTCCTTTTCAATTGTAAATCGTGTCCGATATTATTAAAATATACAAAAACAACATATTTCTTTTCCATTTCAAGTACAATTGATGATATGTACAAGAAAAGGAAAATGGTCTCCTCTTAACCATATATTGCAAAATAAAATATTTGATCAATTATCATGTCTAAATAAATCAAATGTGAAAATAGGTCTGATAGTATTATTATGGATCCAGACCTCCGTAAGGAAATATTAAATCAAATATAATATATTTTTCTAAAAACCTTAGTTTTTATACTGTATCTTTAAAGAAAGTTATATATCAATTAAAAAATGTATCCAATGTCTTTCAGATCTTAATTTTATATATTTTTTTCAATTTTTGCTTATAATATTGTTAATCCACAACATAAAGTAAAAAAAAAAAAAAAGATAAAATTATTTTTAAACACACACACACACACACACACACACAAAAATCATTAATTATTTTGGTGCTCAAGGACCCCACTGTTGACAACCACTAAAACACACAAGTCGTGGTTTAGTTAATCCCCTGCAGCAGCGCTTACTTTACCTGCTCAACCTCAAATGCAGGGGTTCACCTACATAGTACTGTTAAATCCAGTTGATTCCCTGTTCCTTTGAAGCAGTACAAGAAAGCAATGCCAAAGGTGACAACGGGCTGAAGCTTTGCCTAGGGTTTCCAGACCTAGCAGTTGCCCTGCAAGTAATGATTTTCGTCATTGGGCAGAGTCTATCATGTAGTGATAAGGTGTCATACCCTTTAGTGAAATACTTAAAAATGTCAAACAGCCATATGTGCATGTGATAAAAGTCATTCCAATGAAGGTTGTCAGCTGATCATTTAATTTCTCTTTTGAACCCTGGATCTCTTAGCCTACAGGTGTGTCACTACTTTATGGATTCTGCCATTTACAGAAGGTCTTCCCATAAACAAAGTCCGGTGTATGTGAATGTCATCTTATTTGCTGAGATTGCAGGCTGTTGAAATTCTATTATATTAGCAAACAATTGAAACAGAACCCTAAAGCTGTAAAGTTTGAATGTAAAGCTTGAATAAAATTACATTATCTAAATGAGATTGGGAAATTATTGAAGTGTGTGGAAAATTACTGAGAAAGTGCAGCTTATATGAGGAAGAGCATTTAACAGAAGATATTAGGTTCTCGGTCAGAAGACTAAATTTAACAGAAAATGTGCGGAATGTGAGAAAATCCAAATCTTGGTTATTGCATCGAGGTTATATGCACATAAAAGTGAAATGTTTACATCTCTGAAGATCGATAGATAGGGATTGATTGCACAGGGAACTCTGCCCTGCTCCAGAGAAACAAACATGCATCTTATTTGATTAAATTGTGTTCTGTGCACAAGTTTGTGGTAATCCACAGTAAGCAAACATTTTCAAGTGTAGCTTAACTGTTTGCAATGCTTCAACCGGAGTGTGCATCATTAAAATGTATGTAAGGTAAAAAGGACAAAAGAGGAGATAAGGAAACAAGCTGCACTACTAATTACCACTTGCTGTATCTTTAAATGTCCAAAGGATCTACCAACAATAGAACAAGAGTAGTAGGGGATGGTTAGCAAAAAGGTGCTGATGTACCTTATAATCAACTTGGTATTGTAAAATCTTCATAGTACTTAGATAAAGGGCCAGATTTACTAAGCTGTGGGTTTGGAAAAGTGGAGATGTTGCCTAGAGCACCAATCAGATTCTAGCTCTCACTTTATTTTTACATACTAGAGAATGTCAGCTAGAATCTGATTGGTTGCTATGGGCAACATCTCCACTTTTCCAAACCTGCAGCTTAGTAAATCTGGCCCAAGGACTCCTTTAGTTGTGGTAGTCTCCCTCAGCGGGGGATGTAGGAGTGGCCGCCAGATATATGTAAAAGGGAAAGTGAATATGTAAAAATATAACAATTTAAAAGCTTGAACATAAACATATAAAACAATTAAAGACAATAAAAGAGTCACAAAAGGTTAATATGAAAGACAGACTCACAGCCTGTGGGAGATTGACACAAGACAGCAGCAGGGAAATAACTGCACCATAGATGTAATGCCTAGGGGCTAGAATTACTAAGTTGCGGGAAAAGAATAGTGAAGATGTTGCCCATTGCAACCCATCAGATTTTATCCTTTACTTTCCTATTACATACTAGAGAATGTAAGCTAGAATCTGATTGGTTGCTATGGGCGACATCTCCACTTTTTTTTTTCCTGCAGCTTAGTAAATCTGGCCCCAGGAGAGGTGCAAAGTCTTGAAAGTACTTCTGCTGTCCACGGCCATCAGGGGATGAATACTGCCGGCGGTGAGCTGCAATGGGGATGACACATTTTGGACTGTTTCTCCTTGTGCAGCTGTATATGATGAGTCGATATTTAAATTAGTTTCTCCTCCGATGTTTGGCAAATGGAGCATTGATTAAAAATTCTTCAAATAATTTCTAGGTGGTCCATGTTTTCTCAAAATCTGACTTATAAATACTGTACGGTAAATTATTACTGTATTAAACTATATAAGAACATATAAATACAATCAGAAACATGATTGTAGATACCCAGATCCTGGCCTATGGACGACAGGGGAATTATGCACTCTGCATGCGTAATTCCCCTGTCCACTATGATGTGTGCATGTGCACATCATAACCACGCTAGATTACCGGCCGGCATATGTAACGTTAGTTACATATGCTAGCCGGTACGTTGAAGGGGCCGGACAGATTTTACGTCTGCCGTATCTCCGACATATAGGCGGAGATAGGCATTTAAATAAGGAAGCGGGGCGGGGAATGCCCCTTATGACAAGGTCTGAGGACCAAGTCGTAAATTTAAGGCAGAAATCTGGACACGTAAGTGTCCAGATTTTACTACCTTGAGTGGGGAGTGTACGCCCTCTGCACTCTGCTCAAGGTAGTAAAATTTGGACACTTACGCTGTCGTAACTAAAGATCAAGCACGTTCATAAGACATGCGTTGACCTGGATCCAGTCCATAATAACTATATGTTAATTTAAGATCTTTTTATCTCCGGAACATGTCATAGTTTTAATTGGAATTATCTTGTTTGCATATATGAAGCAAAATCCTGATAAGCTGGACAAAAAGAACTTTAAACATAGATTTAATGTAAACGCACTTGAAATATTTGAATGGAAGTTTGGATACAGTGGAAGTAACGTAGGACTGTATCCAGACTTCTGTCACCTCTGTGCTCAGAGCTCCCTGCTGGATGTAGTCATCCCTGCAGACGCTCCCCCTTTTGGACATAGGATCCAGGATCCCTGACACCCACTGGACCTGCATCAGGGGTCAGTTATTCGTTAATTAGGAAAAGAACAAGTAATTAGGGTTAATGGACCGGATCCACAACAACGTACATCGGCGGAAATGCGTCCGTCAGATGCCGAGGTCAGCTACTACACATGCGTAGTAACTATTTTACGTAATCTACGTATCGTTTTGTTTCATAGATTGAGTATATGCGGTCCTTAAGAGCGCATATACATAATCTACATAATGAAACGATGCGTAGTAGCTGACCTTGGCATCTGACCGACGTATTTCCGCCGATGTACGTTGTTGTGGATCTCACCAAATGTTTGAAATATAATTATTGTAATGGTGAGCATGTTTAGTGTCATCATTACAATTTTATGACAGGTGTCGTGTTGAGTTAACGGCCCTGTCAGAAAGAGTAAAGCTGATCAGCTGACTTTCCGACTTTCAACTTTTCCGACCTTTGGATATATGTTAAGCCACCAGCCGTAAGTGGCTGGTGGCTTAACATATATTTGCAGATGTATGGAACTAATTCTCAGACTTTTATTTTAAAGATAGAAAGTTATGGTTAGTTGCTGGGTAATTGCAAGAGTGCTGGGGCTTCCTATTTGTATATATATATAGTTGATAAATTACTGTTGCATATAGGTAAGGTAATTTGGTATGCTGAATAGGAGAAATATGTAATAATAGTGTTTATGGAATCACAGCATAATGTTTTATTTATATTTCCACCTTCCACCTAGTAGAAAATTTTTTTTTCCTCTTGCTGATAATAAAGCACATTATTGCTGATAATTATAACTGGTACTCTGTGATGTCCCAACCAATCCTGCCTATCAGCAAAATATTGTTCACTCACACACTAAACTACATTATTGTGCTAATATGTAAACTTCTTTGCAAAATTACCAACATTAGCCTGCAAATACCATATGTGAATGATGTCATAAACTCATTTATAACAGCTGGAGAGTTGTGCTAATGTGTTTTAGCCTTGTCAATTATCACCTAAATGTCTTAATGGAATCAGCACAGCAGCACAATTTGCATGAGTGGGTTTATCAAGTGATTTTTTTTTTTCTTTTTAAATTCATGTAACATCAGCAAGTTTACTCATCTCCATCTTCATTGCTGTGGCTGCTGCCAAATGTGCCTTCAACCATCACCATTGTCCTAAAGGTTTGATGTCTGTGCTTCTAGCCATGGAGGAGAGAAAATTGAACC
>WWET01001158.1:354792-381583 GCA_011038615.1 Limnodynastes dumerilii
TTTCTTTTTCTGGGGTTTTTTCTAACCCTTCTTATACAAAGGTCTGTTGCTGTTAATAATGCTTTTTTTTAAATTTCCCCACTGCTCCTGTACTCCTTTTATGTGCCTCCACTCTGTCAAAGAATCACTTACACATTTCCCCATTTCTACAAAATCTGCCTTCCTAAAGTCTAGCACCCTCGTTTTCGTGTGGCACGCTTCTCTCCCAGTCATTATACTAAACCATACTGCTTGATGATCACTGGATCCTAGGTTCTCACCCACACTTATTTCTGAGTTTCGGTCACCATTTGTAAGTACCAAATCTAAGATGACCTCTTTGCGAGTGGGCTCTCTCACCAGTTGCTTAAGGGACACTCCCTGTAATGAATTTAAAATGTCCCCACTTCTAGAGGAGCTTGCTGAAGACTTATCCCAGTTTACATCAGGTAAATTAAAATCACCCATGATTATGACCTCCCTTTTAATGCTATTTTAGCAATGTCTTGCAATAGAACATTGTCCATTTCCTCCTCTTATTTATCACTCCAGTATGAAGAATAACACCCTTGGTTTCTAAGTGTCTCAGTGCCTCAGTTATTTCTCCAATACACCCTATTAAAGTAGAATTTAACCCTTCCTTATCATACATTAATACTCCTTCCCCAATTTTCCCTACTCTATCCTTTCTAAATAAATTATAACCCGGTATATCTAGGTCCCAGTCATGATCATCATTGCACCATGATTCTGTGATTCCCACAATATCTAGATTATCCCTTGCCATTATTGCGATTAATTCAGGGATTTTATTTCCCAAGCTCCTAGCATTTGCACACATTTTTCTGTGAGGTTGCATTGTGAATCTCCTATTTCTCAGTTTATTATTATTGCTAGATATGTTTATATTGCATTTTATATTTTCTTTTCCATTTGTTGCTGTGACTATATTATCTGTCATTTTTGACTGGCCACATAACAATTTTTGGTTAGGGGAGCAGCTATTTTTATTATTTGTATCACTGCCCCCTCTCCTAGTTTAAATGGTTTCTAATAAAGCATTCAAACTGCTTACTTAGAATATCTGTCCCCACAGAAAAAGGGTGTAATCCTTTTTATACAAGTTCCTATTTTGCCAGGTGGAATGGCTATGTTCTATGAGCCCAAATCCTTCCTCATGACACCACTTCCTAAGCCACAGATTGCAATCATGAACGCGCCACATTCTACCTTCTTCTATTAAAGTCCTCTTTAATTGTCTCCCTCCCTCAAATTGCTCAGTGTTTTGTGTTCTGTATTTTGCTGGCATAGGCATTAGCAAGTTGTTTAATGGTGTTTCTCTTGTGCCAAAGAAGTGTTCAGGAGTAACTGTTTTGTGGAGGGCCGTTTAGTTTAGTGGTCACTGAGGTTAGTTCGGGATAGACAGCCTTGGCCTTTTGTTCAGTTACTTTAGGGCGGATCACTGAGGTTTTTAGAGAGAGCTGGCAGCTTGTTAATTTGTTTTGTGGTTATTATACTTGCTACTGCTTTTTGACCCCATCAAATTTAAAGCAAACAATTAACTAATTTGGCTTTTAGCACTGAATAAAATTCCTGTACATCCCAAATTTAATAAATTTACGTTTACTCCTTTTAACTCTGTGTCTTGTCAAGTTATTTCTAGATATAGCAGGTGAAGGGTTGTACAGTAAGCAAACTCCCAAAGGAGTGGGTGGTTCTGGCGCTCACTCAATCCTTGAGATATGTCAGTCTTGATGTTCAGACCGTGGATGGCAGTTTTAAATGTTCTGTCCCATTCCTTAGAGGTAACAATGTAATGGTTCAGAGCAAAATAGAATAAAGGATTTCAGCTTACAGTTTGTGTCTTTCTGCCAGCCGGAGAGATGGGAGGAGCCTTAGCAATGGTAAACAACTACTGCCACTCAGACAGCGAGACGTGCTACAGACAGACACACCAGCTACACATGCAGAACGCAGAGACACAGTCTTCACTCAACAGAAAGATATCGCAAAGACACAAACTGTAAGCTGAAACCCTTAATTCTTTCTGCTCTAAACCATTACACTGTTACCACTAAGGAACGGGATAGAACATTTAAAACTGCCATCCATGGTCTGAACATCAAAACTGACATATCTCAAGGATTCAGTGAGCGCCAGAACCACCCACTCCTTTGGGAGTTTGCTTAGTGTCTTGTTCCAAAACCTGGTGGATAGCTTTTATGGTTCAGGCTGCCCTCAGATTTACTGTTTAGGGACGTGGGAAAGAGCTCCTGTAACTTTCTATATGTGTCTGTTTTAGCGCATGTATAAAATACTTTAAAAAGGTTAAGGGTTGTGCCAAGGTGCGGGCACATAAACCATGGGTAGTTATAGCTTGCAGGATTTTTTCTTTGATGCTTTTTTGTTGAAAATATGTTGGACTTATTTTATATCTTAATAGTACATGACAATTATAAAATATAAAGATAAAGACACACTAGACTGTAGATTTTACTTATTGAGGGAATAAATGATGAATTAGTATCTTTGGGCCTGATCCAGACCTACGCTCGGATGCATAAATACTGCCATTTGTACTTACTGCGCATGCATGGGGCAGATGATACGCTCATGTTACGGTCTGAAAAGCTTTGCGTATGGGCCTTAATCGTAACCACTTCGTATTACCGATCACGCCTGCCATACGAAAGCCATAACCACACACCGAGGGCGGTGTGAGGCATTTAAATCGTACAGTATGGGCGTGCTAAGCGTCGTTAATACGCAATGAACGTACAGACGACCGCAGGTACGAGCACAAAAGTTAGGCTAGGGTTTGCCGAGCGTATGGAAACTAAACTAGGTATGAGTCTCAGTGCATCAGTGGTACATTCGGCGATAATATGCTACGCACACCAGCGTAAGTCTGGATCAGGCCCTTTGAATCACAAGCAGAATCAAAAATATGACTACCCAAACCCTAGCCATAACCCTGCATGCCATGCAGCCTAACCCTTCATGTCCCGCAGTCTAACCCTTACCCTTCATGCCTGCAGCCTAAACCTAGCCCTTCATGCCCCACAGTCTAACCTTAACTTTCACAATAAGTGCTAACCCTATACCCACCACTGCTACCTCATTCTATGCCTAATCGCCGCTGCTGACTCTCGCTATTGGGAATGGGTAAATAGATACACATTCCTAATAGTCATTCTCTAACTTTGGCCTATTTTGAATAATGTTACAGCCACCATTTAGCTGGTGGCTGTATCATGAATTGGGCCATTCTAACTGGCAACTGCTTCCCCAAAAAACCCCCAGCTATAGAACAGCCCCTTACAGTTTTCAAACCATTTTACAGAGCAAAAGTGCTATGAATTTCTAAGAGTTCTGGAAAAACACTGATTATCATTCATGTAGTGTAGAAATAATAGGGAATTTAATGTTAATACTAACGTTTATTCCCTCCCCCTAATTTAATCTGTCCATATATTTAAAATCTACTCCTCTATTCCTCCAATAAAAACCCGAGTTTGACAAGATGTAATTTGCTCCTAACTTTAAATGTGCCCTATAATGATCTTCATTGCTCTTTTAGAATTAAAAAATATTTCATGAATATCATTTATTTAAGATGTACCTTCTAAGAACCTAGAAGTGCAGAAGAAAGAAGAGATTAATGCAGAAATGATGTCAATATCTTTTTAACACATAACACAACAAAATCCCGGTCATTTATCATGCTTGTGTCATAGCTACTGATAGAACTGTCCCACTGGAATATTTTAAAAACAATAGTGGGCCATGCGGTTTTGTGCAAACCTTCTGTGCATCTTTAGGAAATTTACAGTTGAATGAAAGTTGACATTTTAATAACGAAGTATGGCATTATGCTACAGTCAGCATGCCAGCTTGGAAAACAGCCATGCACAGAAGAGTATAAAGCTACATTGTATGGTCGTATTTTTTGCTTACTGTCAAATTATCAAGAAATCTATTCAAGAATGTCATATTATATTCCAAATTGAGGGTAAATAGGGTCTAGGGTCAGTATAGTTTTCAATAAACAAATGGGCAGACTAGATGGGCCATGTGGCTCTTATCTGCCGTCACTTTATATATTTCTATGTACAAAATGGACCTGTAGAAGTGGAACACATGGCTGCTGAATGCTTCACAATACTTGCTTTTATAGAGAATCAATAAATATTGCAGCCAAAAGATCCATGTCCAGAAATATTCAATATATTCAATGGCTGATGTGAAAAAGTCCAAGAGAAAAACAACTCTTTGTGGAGGATCGACGATCATTTCGGAGCCCCATCAGCTCCTTTCTGAAGATCACAGAGCACACACAGATTACCGCCATGGTCTACAGGATGCACTTTATTTACTTATTTACGTGTTTTTGAGATCATCTTGTGATGGACCTAAAAATTAAATTGTACATTTTTTCTACCTTTGGCATTGTAAAGATAAAAGTTATTATCATATAACGTAATAATATTAAAAACATACTGAATAATAACAATAATAATAATAATAATAATAATAATAATAATAATAATAATACAAGACAATAACAGACTGCAGATAAAACCAAATAAATAAGTAAACATGTCTTATGGAAACTATTAGGATAAATGCATATTTAACATACTTATACATATACATCTATTTTATTCTATTTATTTTAAGCTGTTATTTAGAGCTGAGGCCTGGAACATTACCATTCAACTTTAATTCTCTTTCCACACTATAAATTAACTCTTTAGGCTACAGAAAATATATTCTATTTTATTTATTGGTTTTTACAAGTGGTTCCAGTGTTGAAACATGCAACATGGGTCCAATCCCAAGGATTGTAAACATTAACATTCACCTGCTGGTGTGGTTGACAGATAGAGGAATTAATAGGATGTCCTTTTTCAATGCTTGCATGCTTTCAAACAGCTTATGATTAATTTATAAAGGAAATATTTATTCTTGTGCAAGCATATTCTTTCCTTCATTTGAAAGTCACGATCATATTCCTTGGTCAGTAATGTCTTTGTCATGGATTCTTGGCTATCTGCAGCAGCTAGCATAGATACAAGATTATGCAATAAAATACCAGAAAGGAGCATTTTCCAAGGACGTTTGTTTTTTTTTTCTCTCTTTAAAACTGCATTGACAAAGAATTTTAAGAGAACAACACAGTAAATAGTAAGCCTAATTAAAAGGTTATTCAGCGGATGCGCAAACTCACTGCCCGCATTTGCGTGTGTCCTATCCAGATCTGTGACATTTGCAAATCTGGATAGAACGTACAAAAAAGGTGCATCCTTTCACAACAGGAAAACAGATGCGTATAGGCAGAGGCTGCCAGGTGGGTGTGAGTCACTGCTGAGAACAACCCTTTTTCAAGGGCTGTGTTCGAAACCGCATTTCAGAAGATGGTACTAATAAACTTCCTGCCCTGCCGCAGACAGGTAAGTGCATATACCTATTTTCCCAACCCCAACCCTTTACTAATTTTCACCCTAATCCACCCCTCCCATTACCCTAACTGTTACCCTCCCTTCCCAAAAGCTTGACCCTAAGGACTCCATTTACTAAAGTCGATTTTGCTAAAATTGACCAAAGTCCTGGGGATTTTGTCTGCGGTTATGCCATCGCTGCATTCACTAAAGGCAAAGTCCCAGGACTTTAGCATTTCAGAAAAATCTACACGACAGGAATCGCTGCTAAATCGTCGTCCCTATTTTTTCAATCATACACATAGGCATCTTCCTATTCACTAAAGGCAATTTTACTAAATCGCCTCTAGTTCGCCCTGAAAGCGCTTTAAAAAAAGCGCCTTCTGATTCTCTGATGAAACTGCCTACAACCGTGTCAGTTGAATGCTCCACAAATTGTTTGTTGAAGTATCCCCGCTCTGACTCTACAATCCCTACCACATCAGTTCTGTGTGAACTTTTTATTTGGATTCAGTGGACCTTTCACAAATGCCGCAGGAGTTTAGTCTCCTTTCCTTCTATTTCAACATTGTGCCAACAATACAGCAGTCCCGGCATCCATCTATGGGAAGGTAGCGTCTTAAAGGCACTGTGCTTTCCATTAATCACAGAGTTCCACGTGCAGGAGGAAACATCAAATTCCGGACCATACACCGGTAACCCCCTGGACTCCGTGAGAAGGACTGCGTTCTACTACTCACCTCAGCTCTGCCATCCACCAGTGGGAAGGTAGCGTCTCACAGGCACTATGTTTTCTATTAACCACAGAGATCCACGTGCAGGAGGAAACATCATATTCCGGATCCTACACCGGTAACCCCCTGGACTCCATGAGAAGGTGATATCTTTTATTATTTTTTTCCTGGTAGTCCAGCTCCAGTTTGAACATTTACGCATTCATTACAATATCTAGTGATTCTATCACAGTACTTGCAATCTTTTGTTACAAAGCGGCAATATTATTACCTTGTATCTAAAGACTCTAGCCGGCAAATCCTTAGAAGTGACTTTTTTATAACGTGGATATCATTCTACACACTTTCTTTTGATGCAACTTGGACTTTTTGACTCAATCTCCACTGTTCTTTCCAATCTCACTCTTAACAACAGAGTCATTCTCCATCACTATAGCAGGTTAGTGTGACCGGCCAGCACACTTTCCATTACAACACGTGCAGCTATTTATTTATAAACATTGTTTTTTTTTAAATGTTATTTGTGTTAATAAATGTTTACTAATTGCCTCTAATCATAGTAGCGCCAATCAATTCTGTTTTTGACAATTAGCTGTCGGCTGTGGGTAAATCTTAAATTAATGTTTTCCCAGCAGCCTATACAAGTGTGCATGTTACAAATGCATTATTTAATCATTTATATTCACATTACATCCCTAAAAAAAATAAAAAAAAGTGTTTTACATAATGCCTCACAAGAATAAACGGCAATACGCTGCTTATCAGGCTTAAATAAAAATCATAATAGTGAATTTTATCGTAAAAAAAAAGTTTAAAAAAATAATAGTTCAGTTTAATGTTACTTATTAATTAAAACATGTGTAGGGCTGATTATATACTAAAAAAAAAAATCTACATTTTTTAAATTAAAATCTGCTTTGTTATACATATGCACCAGCTCTGAACTGGGTCCAGATTTACTAAGCTGCAGGAATGGAAAAGTGGAGATGTTGCCCATAGCAACAAATCAGATTCTAGCTGACATTTTCTAATATTTAATAGGAAAGTGAAAGCTACAATCTGATTGATTGCTATGGGCAACATCTCCACTTTTGCTTTCCTGCAGCTTAGTAAATCTGGCCCCTGGTGTAAAATTTTGGTGAAATATAGTAGAACTCAACCTTTGCATTAGAACAGAGCACACCCATCTTTTTGTGCATACCTCCATTCTGCACATGTGCAGAGTGGTTTCCTGCTGTGCTTCCACGTAAACAATAGGTGGAAGTGCAGTTCTGAATCAATTCCCAATAGTATAATAGCCACTAACCTGTAGAAATCATGGCATTTAATACTCCTCAGTATTGCAGATGACTAGCGAAGGATTCTTAAAACTAAGTTCTCTGTCATGAGTCAGACATGTACATAGATATTTTAATATGAATGTTGCAATGGCATTATTCACCAGTTATTCCCCTATTCCTCCAGTGACATGGAGCTTGTAAACAGATTATAGTATGGAGTAATTTTGTAAGTAATAAGTCCAGTGCTTAAACTTTTTCCAAGAGTGAAGGGGTGTACTATTTTTTTTTTTATTATTATTATTATTATTATTATTATTATTATTATCATCATCACATTTTCATGTTTTACAAAGACTCAAAAATGGAGTCCAGAACAAAAAAAAATGTTACTACTGGCTCTGGGCTCCATAATGGAACCTCTGTAAAAAAACATATTCCAGAAGAACATTGTGCAACATCATGAGGTCATGCTGGTGCCCGTTCCCCACCCACACTATGAGTAGTGGCAGCCCTGCTGAAGACAAAGGACCAGACTCAGAGCTACGTGCAACTTACTAATGCACAGAGAACAGTAACTAGGCATGAAAATGGAGAATGTATGCCCCTGTCACTCCTCGTTATCACAAGGAGTCCTGGACACTTACAATGTCCAGAACCTACCTTAACTTCTCTCCACCCCCGGCACTTAATTACCATGCCTTACCCCGGGGTCTTATTATTAGACTTAGAAGGTGGGGTTAAGGCATGTGGATCTTAAGTTCCGGCCCCTTCTACGGAATTTATGACATGTAACATCTGGTGTGCACATGTGCCGATGTTACATGTCAGTGGGACTTATGCAAGAGATTTGGGTAAGTTCCCTTCTAAGTCTAATTGGGAATCAGGGCCAGAGTGAGGAGAAGAGGAGGACTCATGGGGACAGATTTACTGCGGGTTTGGAAAAGTGGAGACTTTTTTTTTTGCTCTCTGCAACAGAGTGCACGGATACCTCAACTGGGAACCTGTTATGTGCTAGGAGATCTCCTAATTCCACCTCCACAAAAGATGTATACAGGTTTTTTTTTCTAGAGGGGTGACATAGAGCTTTAAACCTGCTAGGCATACCCCAAAGGAGGCACATCCATGCCCCCAATGGTTTGGACACACTATCTTTGACGATTCACCAGCTATCTGGGGAGCGCAAAGAAGTTGATGTATCAGGGCCCAGAATTCCTCTTGGTGTCCCTGGAAGAGATTTACGACAATCTTGGGTGTACCTTAAATTTTTGTTTCCAGCGCAAGTTGTGGAACAAGTGCTGGTGCAAGGCAACACTGATGCCACTCCCCTCACACGGACGGATTAGCGGTGACTTACGCCTCCGTAGGGCACTCTTATCTCTATGTGTGCATTTACGTGCGTATAATACATATGTACGTGCGTATGTAACAAACCGTGCCCTCAAATGGGGCTGGATCCAGACTTAAGAAGGAGCTTGAAAATAAGAGAGGAAAGTTACTCCTGGGCTAAACCATTTACGTGCGTATAATACATATGTACGTGCGTATGTAACAAACCGTGCCCTCAAATGGTCATTTAAATGCCTCCCCCCACCCACTTTCAAATAACTTTGTCCGTATGGATTTCAACCATGCCTCTCCACACCTATGTCTCCAAGTGCAATTCACAAGTACGTGCTTAATGGACTTCCGTGCGTAAATTTAACGTAAATAGCATAAGTAAAGTTACTACGCATGCGCAGTTACTCCGATCCTAAAAATACGCACAGAACTTCACGCAAAAACGGATCTGTGAATACGGCCCTTTATACATAAGAGGTTAAAAAACTGCATATGTTTGGCTTATCAATACAATCTTATTTAGAAAAATAAGAGGAATTTATTGCTTTGTGGTCAGTTTAATTTCCTTTTAGCCATCCATTTCATGAGCCAGACATGTAACCGCTGCTGAATCTCTTAAAGAAAGGTGACAGAACAGATAAGCAATCCAAGAAAATATAATAACTTCTATAATCATGTAAACAAATGCTCACCTCTTTATTATCATTGAAAGGTAGTGGATTAGACTCAATACCTATTTTCATAGAAAACAAACAATTTCTTGAAAACAATTAAATCAACAAAATCCTTGCCATTATTGTCCTACTGAAAATAATAACGAGAATACACAATGAGGATGAACATATCAGTTTATAAGATGATGACTTTATTAAGGAAAATTATTTTATTTTGGCTTTGAACACTGCTAAAAATTTCTATATATGAAAAAACGATTTAAATAACATTTGAAATATTGGGCCGGATCCTAAGCAACGTCTGCTAGGAGAATTACGTACAGCTCGTACGTAATTGCCCTATATTGAAGATTGTGCGCATGTGCACAACCTTCTTATGACGTCATAACGCCCAGCGTATGTAATGTAAGTAACCCTAAACGCACCCTAACCCTACACCTTACATTAAGTAGAATAGCAGAGAGTTAATCAATTTAACAAGAAGCAGATTAAACTCCCTGTGTGTGGATGGGCTTAGTGGTGCCTCTCACCTCTTTTGTTGCTTATTGGTTGCCTTTGGCTGCTTATTGAAGGGGAGACGAGGTGTCTTAATCCCTTGTGGTATCTTGCTCTGCCTCCTTTTTTTTCTGGATTTTCACCCTCCCTCCCACCCCAATGTTTTTTAAAGTTTTTCTTTTTTAATGTTATGAATTTTTTATGTTTTGAATTTTGTTAATAAATGAGGTTAGTAGTCTTTGGTGGCAGAAAGCAGGCATATATTGTGTTTCACTGTTGTTTATGGCGCTGTTTGTGGGTCTGCTAAGAAGTTGCAGATGGTACCTATCTTTGACCTGTTTGTTTTGAGGTGGTGTTGCCCAAGGCTGTAGACACGCACATGCGGGAGGTCTCGTATTAAACATAAATGAGGTGTTATGCCAAGGGCTTGTAGAGTGCGCCTGTTGGGGGGTTTGTTTTAGATTTTGTTCTTAGGATGTTACATTGTTGTAAACGTCATGTTCATTATTTGATCATTTGTTCATACCTGCTTTCTTTAGCCCCCATTAAAAATTGTTAAAACGTTAATGTGAGATCCGTTAGGATCATTGATAGTCAATCATTAAATATTAGTTATAGTAATAATAACATTTTATAGTTCCCGAAATCTATGGTGTCGGTGTCTTCATTTAGAGCTAGGTTTGTTAAAGGAGGTAAGTGCTGCTGAGGGCTACACACATCACATATGGGAATTTTATAGTATTCACCAGTCCATTTCACATTGGACTGTTAGACAGAACTATGGATCAGGTATCCCTATCAAGTGTGGAAGGGTCAGTCCCTGTCAAGTGCAGATTCATCAATCAGGTGTCACGGTAGATCTTTTGTCTCTCAATCCAGCAATGTTTAACTTCTATACTCTAAGAAGGTAAGCATTTAGTATGCAATTATATATTGTTTCAACCTTTCTTTCAAATTATTCACGTTTCCATCTTCTCCACTTCCTGCATTAGGGGAGCTTTTGTGGACATGCATGTTCAAAATTTTGTTGGAGCAGAGGTTTATGGTAGCAGAAACTCACAGATCTCACGGTACATTGGGTGTAGTGTGTATAGGGTGACTTTTTATAGTAATCAGGAACTGAAATCAGTAAAATTGTTTCCAGTATCATATCATGAGAAAAAGCTGAAGTGTACTCAGCGTTAGAATTCTGTCCATAATATTTTAGCTTCTGTCTACCCTGTACTGCATGGTGTAAGTCTACTGTTCATCCTAAAAAAAAAAAAAGTCTTTTCATTCCATTTTTATGATGACAACAGCAAGTAGGGAATTGTGGGGTATATGAAAAGGTGAGTGACTAATAGTTAAATGACTCAGAAAAGAATCTTAAATTTGCAATGGTCATCCTACTAAATAACATTTTACCATTTCCAATCTGTCATCCACTTGGAAGATTTGCAATACCCTTTGATCAGATGACTTGTCCTTGAAGTACAGTTAGCATTCTAGTGTGAAATATCAACTGCACAATGACATAATGAGTTCAGTAGCAGAAAGCATCAAAAGCTTTGTGGCAGTTATCATAGAGCCTGAGACAAAAAAGCCCTAAAGCAGAGCAACCAGCACTAATAACTGTCATATTAAGATGCCAGCGCTCTAATTTAAACAAAATAATTCAGACGACAGCTGTAATAGCAGATAATTTAATGTATCAAAAAAAGGAAAAGTGAATAATTGTTGGTTTTAAAATGTGTTAATTTCACATGGGTCAAGAATGTATTGACAAGTCCAACCTTCATCCAAAACATGTTTTAAAGATAGTTATAATATAATTATGTGTCATTCTATTTAAGGCTGTTCTGAATATATGAAAGTGTTTATACACAAAAAAGAGTTTTTCATTGATGTATTTTTTTGACTTGGGTCTTTTTTACAGTTGATTGTTGTTGTTGTCTTTTAAGCTTCTGTTTACATGGTTCTTTGTATTTATACACTTCTGAGTTGAGAAATGATGTGCGTAATAGAATATTATTGCCTATGAGTGGTTGCTCTTACCAGTATATGTTGTATTGATAAAAAAATATATTTTTTGTACCTGATTTTGCAAGAAGGCATTTTCTTTTGCATTCTAATATAAATGATTATGTGCTGCAAGGCACATGAAATGTAGTAATTTATGAGGAATAGGGAAAAGTAATAAATGTTGACTGTTTTGCAAGGGCAGTGCATGAGCACAGTTAAAGTCCACACAGTGCAATGAATTTTCTAAACGACCTTGCACAAAGCATTTAGGAACCAAATTTCAATTAGATTGTGTCACTCTTCAGACTGCTCTTAGAAATTCTCAGTAGTGTCTCTTTTTACTAAGCACATTTGATTTTCATTGGCAATAATGAAGTCTAATCAAACTGTAGATATGCATTTTAAAACAGCAAATTCACACATCCTGCTGTGCAATAACAATAGCTGTGCCGGAATTGTTTTAGCATTTAACATATGAATATTCACAGCAACATATAGTTAAGGATATAACTAAATCATAATGTAAAAACTATTGTTTTCAATGAGCTGCCTTGGTTATCTCACTTTCTAACTCGTTACCGCTAAATTAGCTAAATGGGACTTTTTAAAGAATAGGAATGTATGATATATATATATTCTGTATATTAAAATGTCAGACTGGGCTTTAGTTGATTTGAATTCACAGAAATGCACTGGCAGAACACTGGTATTTTGGACAACTTGTGTCCTTTTTGCAGAGCATGGCACAAGCACAGTAGGTGGATGGTTCACATATGCTTTATCCAGTGGCTTAGTCTGATCATCAGATTGGGCAACTGTAAAATGTCCCCTATAGCAGCGAGAGGCTCTGAACCTCAGAGCTGTTCTATCATACTGCCTCTGAGTGCTGTTAATAAACAACCAACCATCAGCTGGCATTATCTCGCTATTGCTCTGCCTACTTGGCAGTGAATAACAGTTACTAGAGTCAGATAGCTGGTGTCTATGGGTATAGAGAGTATATATGCCAGGGAAAGTTAAACATATACTTGAAAGGAAGGGACTTGAGGAAGCACAAATGGCTGGCATCATCCCATCTATAGTTATATAGTGAAATAATCTGGTTGGCTTGTGATCTTGCAACCTAGTCTGTTCCACAAGGGAACTTTTCCAATAGTTGAATACTAGGGGGCAGATCAAGAGCTGCATGCAAATCAGCACACATCGAGCTTCCCGTACATGCAATACAAAGGTGCACACAAAGGTACCTCTGGCTGCCTTTGCATGTATACAGCACATGTACAGCACATAGAGAAGGGGCAAAATGTAGTTACATGACCATATACATTACACAAGGGCAGGGCTGTACACTGTATTGTAATCTGTAAATTGGTGTAATAATTTTTGTGAGTGCTTTAGATGCAACGCAAGTGAGCTAAATCTAAATCTTTTGGGCAAAAATAGTAATAAAAAAATAATATTGTAAAAAATGTATAGATAAAGTTTGTTGAGTGTCAGCCCCCTGGAGTTAGACATAACCTGTGGTTGGTGCTTTTAACTTAAATGGCGCTTATTTCCATTTGCGTTTATGTCTGGATTGGGTGTAATTGCATGGGCATGGCGTACACTGACTATGTTCCTCCATCTGTTCCCGTCCATGAAAGACACTTCAGAACTTGTGTCTGGATCATACATAATAGTTATACAACATTTCTGAGCAGGCACAGTGAAAAAGATTGCAGAGATACGCTTTTCCATCGTGCATATGTTCAGCTCTGGATCAGGTCTTAGGTGGCTATTTGCAAAACTGCCCCTCAGTGTCCCTTCTACATTCATTTCTAGGTCTTAGGCAAAAATGACTATGGGTGTACTAATGAAAATCAGGTTGTGTGTGCCACTCTGAAAATGGCATTTTCAAATACACACAGCTGACAGATAATTGATGGGATGTAGTGTAGCAGGGTAGTCTTAGATTTAGTTTGCAGGAAGCTGATGGATCGGTAAAGGGGAAACTTAGGGTTAGGCTGTGGTAAGGGGATGGAACGGAGAAGGGGAAGGTTAGGGTCGGGCTGCGAGGTAGGGAGGGTTAGGGTTAGGGTAATGGAAGGAGAGAGTTAAGGTTAGGATTAGCATAAGGTTTGAGGAAATAGGGATTGGTGGTTACCTGTCTGTGGCAGGGGAAAAAAATTCCCTTGCGCTGCCTCCTCGAAAACGGTGACTCGAAAATGGCCCTGTTGAAAAAGGGCCATTCTCAGCGGTGAACCAAACCCATCTATTGTGTATATTCAGCATATGTTATTCTGCTAAAAGTCACTATATTCTGACACATGTTGGCCTGTTGCTTTACATAAGCACATATAATAAATATCAAAATCACACAATATGCATTGCCTAGGAAGTAACTAAAGAGAGGAAAAGGTTTTCTCCAATATCTGAGATATCTGTTATTCACCATTAAAAATTAGCGGTGCCGATTAGCGGTGTTTAGGAGCCGTGGCCGACGGAGCGCTTCGTTCCCGCGGCTGTTACATATCCACCGGAACCGGAAGTCGGGAATCCCTCTTAAGTATTTTTCATCCTACATTTAGTTTATTTTATTGGAAATAAGCTACACATCACACACAGCTCTGTATTTAGGATTATCTTGACCTGATTATATTGCATTAAATTTGGCACTTTACCTGACTTCCATTGACCTTACCTGAACTATAACTGACTCAGTATCTACTCGACAAAGGTTTCCAGAAAAGACTAAGGATCAAAGCAGGTTTATGTACAACAAATTTTCCCAGATTAGGTTTTAAGTCAACAGCTGCCTAATGGAGCAAAACGGGGGCTGTAGCCTTTAGATCACTTAAAATGGAACACAATCATTCAGTGCAAGTGAAATAATACTGCCAATTAAATTCAAATACAATTAGCCACTTGGTTATTTAATGGGCAAATAATGCACCTATATCCATCTATTAAGTTAGCATGATATTACAGCTAAGTATAATTTTATCCTGCATCACACTAATGCATGTGTGTGTGTGTGTGTGTGTGTGTGTGTGTGTGTGTGTGTGTATCTCTCTATAAATGGATATAAAGAAAGCTATAGATGATGATCTACACACATAGATATATAGTATAAACAGCTACATTTGGGACTGATTAGGAGTTGGGAAATGTCACAAGCTTCATCTTTCAGTCAGCCTATGACATCCTCCTCCTAAGCACATTATCACAGCCACCAGATTATGCCGACGGCCACAATGCAGTGTGCTATAGAGGAAGATGTCAGTCACTGACATCCATCCTTAAAGCTGCAGGAGGCCTGAAAATTGTATATTTGTGGGGCACCCCTTTTTTTGTGGAAGCCCGAGGGTGACTGTCATGGTTGACCCAACCCTGTGTATTGAGAAGTCTCAGAAACAATTGCCAGCTTATTTACCTCTTTCATCAGTTTCAATGTATGAAATGACCAAGATTAGTATGTATATGCTGTCACGCCGTTTAAACTGAAATGTGAAAAAAAGTATAAATGTCAATCACTACAACTCAATTTAATAAAGCTCTTTACAGATAAACCATAAAAGGCAAAAACATGTAGTGCTGAGAAAGACTCTTCGACAAATGTAAGATGAATCCCCTTATAAGTATATGCCCTTGAGGACAAATGTGAGGAAAAACAAATCAAAACCTCACACTTCTTAAAGCTTATTTATTAATGACCTTGAAATGAGTACAGAGAGCAGTATCTCAATTTGCAGATGACATTAAATTATGGAAGGTAATAAACCCAGAGAAGAATGTTTATCCTCTAAAGACAGATTTGAATAGAATAGGCGACTAGACTAATTATGACAGGCGACATTCAACATAGATAAATATGAAGATTTTACATCAAGGGAATAAAAAAAACACATGTTACATATTCTCCTAATAGCAATATTGTTCTATGTCTTTTTGCATTATGTATCTCTTATTTCTAACTCACAAAGGTTTTAATATTAATCTGTTGCAGTACATATAAACTGTGGGAAGTTCTGGTTATCGCAAGACACAGGTTTTGAAGTCATTTTAATCAAATAAAACATTAGATGCCATAACAGAGGGTCAGTGTTGTTTCCTTTCTTCCTGCAGATCATGGATGAGAAGCCTCATATTGTTCTGCAATGGTAGATACATGGGCCTGATCCAACTGGAAACACAAGGGGCCTGATCAGATATCCGTGCTATTTCCACATAAATCCCCATACAGATATTGTAGCTTATAGAACTTCCATAAACTAGGAGATCGGTAGCATAACATCTGCCATGTGCGTGCGCAAATGTTACTTTTAGGGGAATTATGCAAGAGGCTTACGCTTGCGTAAGTTCCATAACATTATTAAATGAGGATCAGGCCTATGGATTGAAAGATCCATCGTTTGATAATACCCACGCAAAAAATGAGCCAGACATCAACCTAAGTATGGCTCTGGATCTGAACGCCAAATCAAGTGCTCATACAAGTTATGCACAATGGCCTGGATCCAGACTTAAGAAGGAGCTTAAAATTAAGAGAGGAAAGTTTCTCCTGGGCAAAACCATGTTGATTTCAGGGGGAATCAAGTTAATTGTATTCTTTGCATGCAGGGATATATCTTTGAATTGCTTACTGCCCACAGATACTGACCAGCGTTACTATCACACTGTTATTTAGACTTGGGCCGGAAAACACAACATCTCAACTCTAATACTGTTTGCAACAGATGAAATATGACTCCCCTGAAATCAACATTAGCCCAGGAGTAACTTTACTCTCTTAATTTCAAGCTCCTTCTTAATTCTGGATCCTGCCCAATGAATTTAGGTTAACAAGTGCAAGATTAGTTCACTAAGATGTATTAACTTAGATGTACTAAGAAAAAGTTTACTATGCATCATGCAAGTAGTCTCTGTTAGTTGATAATGCAAATGGAAAATTATAACCAAAAGCAAAATGACAAATAAATTTATTTCAATTAAAAAAACATTAAATTTAAAAGCGACAAAGTCACCACGTGACGAAACGCATAGGGGCGGTGACTTGTGCATCCTCTCCAATACTGCCGTTGCGTGTCGAGTGTTAGGTCCACTTGTGTCAGGATCCAGGATGCTGATAACAACGAGTGGCTCTCTTGCCTATTCTGATGTGTTTTATATGCTTGTCAAGTTTTTAATCTGTTACAAGACTGTCTTTTCACTATCTGTGTCAAATAAATAAGCTTTATTGCACCTCTTCTCTTGTTTATAAATATATATATGTAATATTACAATAGCTATACATGAGAATACATTTGACAAATGTCACAAAGTTGAAAGTGGGATGCTAGACAATATATTAGTTGGTAGCATGTACCAACAAACCTCATTCTTGTGAGGTGGTCCAATTTAACTAGGAATGACTGGAAATGAATGTTATTAATGTCATATTAAGAATGCTTTAGGAGCAAAAAGATATAAACATTACTTGATTTTAGCATTTTTTTGCAATTTATAATACAATACAGATCCAAAACCAAACCAAAACAAAACATTTTTTTTTTACAAAACCAAAACACGAGAGTGAGTACAGATCCAAAACTAAAACCAAAAGTCATTTGTCCCTTATTACTTAATGAACTTTTGCTAATTTTTCATACAATGAGACATCAATCATGCTTTAAATATTTTGGGAAATATATATATATTTTTTATACTGCAGGACCCATAACCTACCAATACTTATTGCATATCTACTCGCAACCAAAGTTGATTGATGTCCGTTTTTTGCACAGAAGTTTTCAAAGCATCAAATATATACCTATAGCTTTGGAAAAAAAGAGAAAGGCCTGCAACCTCACTTTTTTTTTTACTTGGAAATTATAACTTTCAGAGCTTCTGTAGCATCTCAATGGAAAAGATAATGAGGTTGCAGTAGACCATCATGAATTTGAAGGATCTTACAAGGTCAGGCTAAAGCAGATAAATCCACAGTAATATGATGTGATAACCTCAGATTAGTGTACAGTGTCAATAATCAAAAACATTCCTACACTCCAGTATTAAATTAGCTACACCACTCACTGGCGCTTGCTCTGTTACTTTTACAATGAAGCATGAAGGGATGGAGAAAATCATTGCAGATGCCTCATCCCACGTCCAGTAGACAAAATTTTGTGAATTGGTAATGCCTTCTGTCAGGTCAGCTGGTGTTGTTCCCCCTATATGTCTGGCATATTGTAAAGCTTTAATGGAAGGATAAGTGGTGATCTTGCACCAGAGATGTCAAGCTTTCGTCTAGGATGATTTGACAGATTTCAGGAGAACTGGCAAACATTCTGCCATGAATGACAGAGAAAACGTGTCTGCTATTGTAGGTCAGTATTTAAAGGCAATAATTTCAGTAAACAAAAGCTATTGGACACCATAAACAGGATCCTAGAGGCTGTTTGGAGTACAGTGCACTAATATACACTCTAATATATAACAGTTTCCAAACAAGAAAACAAATTCCATATCTAGTGCCAAAAATTGCTAATTTATTGATTAGCCCAGTGACATAAAGTAGATGTATGTTTAAAAAGCTAAATATCTGACATCCCCCACAGGATACCCAGGTACTGTAATTAATACTCTTCAAAACAATGTAAATAACAATGGGGTAGATCCAGAACTACGTTTGCCGTACGTTTATTTGCGTAGCGTATTTTCATGCGCATAAATTCTTTACACTCCCCTCGGCACACCCCTTGAACGTACGTATTTTGTCAAGATACGCTTTCCAGACCCTACCTTAACTTTTTCCAACGTAACCGCAGTCATACGCACACGTACGTATGGGCTAGACTAATTTACGCAGCTAAGCACGCCCATACTGTACACTTTAAATACCACCCCCGCATACTTCACGTATTTCAGACGTATTTTGGACGCACGTAAAATTGGCACGCCCACACGTAAGTATTTACGTATGGCCCATACGTTCACGCTACGCTATTGAGCCTATTTTCTATGGTACGCATGCGCAAAAATTTCATTACAGGGAGCGTCCCTCAAGCAACTGGTGAGAGAGCCCACTCGAAAAGAGGTTATCTTAGATTAGGTAATTACAAATGGTGACAGAATCTCAGAAGTAAGTGTGGGTGAGAACCTAGGATCCAGTGATCATCAAGCCGTATGGTTTTGTATTATGACTGAGAAAGACACGTACCACACAAAAGACAAGGGTGCTAGACTTTAGGGAGGTGGATTTTGTAGAAATGGGGAAATGTGTAACTGATTCTTTGGCAGAGTAGAAAAATATGAAAGGTGTACAGAAGAAGTGGGAAAATTTAAAACATGCATTATTAACAGCAACAGACCTTTGTATAAGAAAGGTTAAAAAAACCCCAGAAAAAATTCTGCCATACATAGTGGGCCCACCTGTAGGGTAAAGTTGAATCGGGTTTTAGAAATTATTTACTAATGGGTTGCAATCTATCTTCCCCACCATGTTGCAATAGCAGCATCTTAAATGGGAAAGCTGTGTCTTAGCCCCACTGTACCTAGCCTAATTTTCTTGTGAGTCATCCAGCCCATGCTTCCTTAGCCATTTAGAAATATTTAGTTATTGGTACTAAGCTGGTAAGTTTAGGAAAGATGTTAAAAATGAATTTTTAAAGGCTTTATTTAATATTCAGTTTTCTTAATCTCCATGCATTCTCTTGAAAGGGTGATAAAATCTCTCAATAAAATATCTATTGATTCTTTCTAGAGGAAAATATTTTTTACACCAGGTGTAATGTTCTAATGATTTCTGAAATTCATTTTCCTCATATAGAGGCTGAGAGATAGTAAATTTCCTACATACACACATCCTTAATATAAAAATACATTTACACAAATCCATCAAACCAGCATTTTCCATTGTTAATCCAGGATTGTTTTACATGGTCATGTAGTGATATGTGAACACTAGAACAAACCAGAGAGCTATAAATTTTACATTACCCCCATATATAATACACTTATATGAAGCATCAATTTGCTGTATGAAAAACAATGTTAGTCAGGCATCTTTTACCTCTGCAATGTCGGTCATAATCTCATTGATGTTATGATATTTCTCTGTTATTGATTTCTATTTCCCTTCTCATAATGGAAACCCAGGTAGAGTACAGTTCAATATTGTGAGATGACTTCATAATATTTGTCATAAGAGATTTAAGTTGTACATGATAGCTCTTCAAAATAAAGATCTCAATGAGAACCCTTAGAAAACACAAGATTTCCATTACATTTATAAAGTGTGGTCTGTCCTAATGCCTCAAAATGAAGCCTATTGGGGATATCTGAAGAAGAATAAGACAATGTGTATGTGTGTGTTTGTTAAAGTACCATCAAATCAGTATTACTTATTATTAACCATTCGCTTGTCTTGAATGTATAGAAAAATGGAGAGGTCTTCACAACAAAGTAAGACACATGAGCTTCACACAATGGAATGACTAACATGGGAACAGGGACAGAGGCTACTATAGGCAGAGCCACCCCTACCAGTGTCGGTGGGGAGGTGCCCAGGACAAAGCTCCCTTGGGGGGCCCCCCAATCCAGTAATCAGTGCATGCACAATTTAGCCACTGTGCAGAACAGTGACTGAGATTGCTGACATCCATCAGCTTAACTTTCAAAGCCACAGCAACTGCTACACTATATTAGTAGCATGCCATGGCTCTGTGGATGCTGCCGGGGAGTAATAATGGCAGGGAACTGACAAATAGTATGAATAGTAGTTTCGGTCAATCCATGTCTCTAATACTCCGCAGAGCTGCTGCATGCTACTAATATAGTGTAGCATGTGGCCGCAGCTCTGAAACTTAAGCAGAGGGGTGCCCCCAAGTGCAAGGAGCCCGGGGCGTGTGTCCTGGTTCAAACCTTCTAGAGGCGGGTCTGGTTACAGGACCTGTCAGAGAACAGAGACAAGCTGTCATCTATGTTTATAAACCTAATATTGTTAACTTTAATAGGGTCTCACTCAAATGCAGTACTCAATAGTGTAATTCTAAATCACTTGGTTAAATGCAGCACATAAAACTATATGCAGTGCATGCATATGTAAACTTATGACAGAAAGAGAAAGGGAAGTCAGATGTTTGGTTGCATACAGAGAGGAAATAGTAGCAGAAAGAGAGAAGTAGTGATGCCCCTTTATAGATCGTTGGTACGACCTCACCTAGAATACTGTGTTCAGTTCTGGAGGCCATATCTCCAGAAAGACATGAATACATTAGAATAATGTTGCAAGTCACAAGCAGCGCTGTAATGATTCCTTTCCAACTGAAAGGCACCTTGAGAAAGGCCGGATATACCCTGCTGAAACGCGTCGGTGGGAGGAGCTAAGGATATACGTGCAGTCTTACCCTTGTACAACAATGCTTTTGGATCCCGTTACCATCTGCCCCTGTTAAACCATCTTGCTAGGTACGATTTGCCTGTCCTGCTCCTCTGATTACTTTTATTTATTGTTTTTTAGTATTGGTTCTGCCTGCAGTATTTCATTTAATAAATACCATTTTAACCGCATCTTGTTTCTTTTATTGTTTACATGGTCCGTGGTGGGGATATTTCAAGATGAACGTTATTTGGTGTATATGATCTCTGTGAGGCAATTATTTGGGAGTTGAAACCCCCTGAACACTTGGACTGGTTTCTGCTGTTTTCCAGTTGGAAAGGAATCACTACAGCGCTGCTTGTGACTTGCAACATTATTCAAAAGTACTTGGAGTTACCTGTGGAGCACTCGTTTTAAGTTGTCGCAGCTGCAGTTTATGAGCGCTGGGTAAAGAGCCTGTTTTTCTTATCTCATAAATACATTAGAGACTGTGCAAAGAAGAGCAACTAAAATGGTGCATGGCCTTTGTAACAAATCATACCAAGAAAGGCTAGAGGAACTAAACATGTATAGCTTGGAGCAGAGAAGGGAGAGGAGGGACATGATAGCAGCTTTCACATACATCAAGGGTTGTGACTGGCTAGAGGATGTTGACATTTTTCAAAGAAAGAGGTGTAATAGGACACGAGGGCATGGATATAAACTGGAGGGTGGTAGATTCAGAGGAAATGTGCGGAAAAATTATTTCATTCAAAGGGTGATAGATAAGTGGAATATTCTCCCATCTGAGGTGGTTGAGGCTAATACAGTAGAACAGTTTAAACATGCTTGGGATAAATATAAGAATATCCTATATCTTAAACTAAATTGAGGTTAAACAGGGTCTACGGTATAGTAGACCCTATTTAAGTATAGATTCAGTATAGTTTTAAATGAACAACTGGGCAGACTGGATGGGCCATGTGGCTCTTATCTGCCGTCACTTTCTATGTTTCTAAAAAATAAAGATTTGGTTAGCCAGTGGAACTAATGGGCTATTTGCCATGTCAGAGTAATATTTGAATTAAATAACGACTATTACATTCTAGTACAGGTAAAACAATAATAAAAGCTGTCTGTATTGCTTGTAAAAGATAACCGAAGCAGAAAAAAACTCAACACTGGTAATAATAACAAAACAATAATCTTCATGTAATCAACTCAGGGTTGAAATGAAGAGCAGGGTACGTTCGGTTGAAAAATGTCACATGACACAGTGTCAAAGAATCTGGGTAAAGAGTCAGCAACAGTGCAAACTGAGTCAATCTGAGGATATCAGACTCCAAATCCCTAGATATTCATGTCTGCACTGTAACACCTTGAAAACATATAGAATTCTGTATTAGTGTTTATCAATACATAGATTAAAACATGTCTCTCACTTGTCTGCTAATTGATTGTCAATAAGACATTAAAAGCTTTACTATTTTTTTTATTTATACTATATCCAAATCAACTCTAGACTGCAAAAAGTTTGACTGATGACAAATGATGGCATTATCAAAGTGAATCGAAAGATTAATTATTAATAACTTATTGAAATCAATAATCATAATACACCATAATATCTGTGCAAATGACATTATAGTCGGTTGCTTTGCACTGAAATAATGGCAATTTGATTAGAAATTATAATGCTTGTTTTCAATATCATCTTTGCATTATAAATGTATGGCTTCAATTAATTAGTGTAAAGTCTGAGAAACATTATGAATTGGTAGCCTCCAATTAGCTTAATGTAGACATTATTATAAATAAATAAACAATTTGAACAGAGCATATTCAATAGTTTGTTAAAAGTTAGTTTCTTCTATACCTGAGCTTGATCAGACACGGACTATGCTCTCTGATTGCATCAACTTGTCCACAGCTAACTGCTTCCATCTGGCAACAGGGGAACAGCACATGGACTGCCCGCAGAGAATAAAGAGAAGCGCTGGGGCGCTGGGGAGATAATGACTCTCTCTCTATTTTCTTTTGATATTTTGTATATGGTTTTGTTAATTGTTAAAATAAAGTATTTTTTTAAGGTAATGCAGAGGATGCACATTGTGCCTTTTTATGTTCTAATACACAGTGGACAAATGTTCTATTTTATAAAGGCAAATGACTTTAAAACAGTGCTGGATTTAAGAGATTTATAGATACTGTAAGTCTATTATTGCCCAGAAATGTTACATTGGTTCTGCCTCATCTATTGCTTTCTATACTCACTTTGGCAGGGGTGTTACAGAAGTAAGAGGCATTACAGAAGTAATTAGGCCGTCAGGATCAAGTCCCACGTTACTATCAATAAACCGGATCCACGTTTTCCGTAAATGCTGGGAGTTTTTAATTCCGCACAAGAGAGGGGAAATGAAAATGCCCCCTCCGCCCACCTTGGCGGGTGAAGGGGAATAAAGATATGACCTTAAATTAGCCTTCTATAGACTCTCAAGATTACCTAATGTCTTAGGAGCTATAGATCGCAATCATATAGCACCAAGACCACAGTCAAGTTAAACTGGCATTAAAATACGCCAATTTGTAAATACAGCGATTTGGGCAGCAAAATTGTGGCGATATGTGGCAATTTAATAAATCTAGCCTTGGGACTAACACCAGCCAACAGTTTGTGTCCTGTTGGATTATTTTTTCCAGTCCCGTTTAGAATGTGACTGCAGGTCAAGTTGTTAACTCATCTTTGCCTCTACTGTGTACTTGTAAACTGTACAAGTGTACATCTATGATTAGATAGATAGATAGAAAGATAGACAGACAGACAGACAGACAGACAGACAGACAGACAGACAGACAGACAGATAGATAGATAGATAGATAGATAGATAGATAGATAGATAGATAGATAGATAGATAGTTAGATAGATAGATAGATAGATAATGGAAGAAAAAAAGGGGGTATATCACTTAAAAGCGCTAATTAATCCTGCAGCAGTCCCCTACTAATGAAAAGAGCCTTGACCTTTCCTAATAAATAGACAATAAAAAAGACAATATTAGAGGGGGAACACGCTGGAATGGTGTGATAAAAATGGATCAATAAATAAATAAACAAATAAATGAATAAAAGAGCTTATATATACACACACCAATTATAAATCAAAGTCCATATATATACATAGCGGCATATAGGGAAAAAATCTCAGAATGGTCAAAGTCTGATGGTATAAATGAAGAGTAGATTCCTTTCTCAGACAAATACTTCCATATGGTTCCAAGTTTTATCCATGTAACATAGAGTGGAAATAAAACAAAAAGGATGAGTGTTCAAATAGTCCAACAATAATAAAACAAATGTACCAAAATTAATCAATGGATAATAAGAACAACAAACATGCCTGGAATCTTCAAAATGTGAAATGCTTTACTAAATCAAATAAATAAAATAACAAGGCATGATTAACACAAATAAATAAATAAAAGTAAAAATCTCAAAGAGGAGTCCTAATGGAACACTCCTACCCCAGTGGATCGATGGAAAATTTAGAGGGAACGTGAGTCTCTAATCAGCCTGGCCGGGACGTCTCACACAGCCGACGATAGGATTCTGTGCTGTGGTATGGTGTTGATGCAATCAGTGTGTCCAGACGTTGTACGGTGTCCACTATCGTCGGCTGTGTGAGACGTTCCAGCCAGGCTGATTAGAGACTCACGTTCCCTCTAAATTTTCCATCGATCCACTGGGGTAGGAGTGTTCCATTAGGACTCCTCTTTGAGATTTTTACTTTTATTTATTTATTTGTGTTAATCATGCCTTGTTATTTTATTTATTTGATTTAGTAAAGCATTTCACATTTTGAAGATTCCAGGCATGTTTGTTGTTCTTATTATCCATTGATTAATTTTGGTACATTTGTTTTATTATTGTTGGACTATTTGAACACTCGTCCTTTTTGTTTTATTTCCACTCTATGTTACATGGATAAAACTTGGAACCATATGGAAGTATTTGTCTGAGAAAGGAATCTACTCTTCATTTATACCATCAGACTTTGACCATTCTGAGATTTTTTCCCTATATGCCGCTATGTATATATATGGACTTTGATTTATAATTGGTGTGTGTATATATAAGCTCTTTTATTCATTTATTTGTTTATTTATTTATTGATCCATTTTTATCACACCATTCCAGCGTGTTCCCCCTCTAATATTGTCTTTTTTATTGTCTATTTATTAGGAAAGGTCAAGGCTCTTTTCATTAGTAGGGGACTGCTGCAGGATTAATTAGCGCTTTTAAGTGATATACCCCCTTTTTTTCTTCCATTATCTATCTATACTGTAGATAGATAGATAGATAGATAGATAGATAGATAGATAGATAGATAGATAGATAGATACTGTAGAGTAGACCTTCAATAAATATTTGGTACATCCCATGCCAAGTATACTGCTATATTTTGAGCTTTTGTATACACCCTTATTCATTGTTACAAGGTATATATAATTTATATGTAATTTTTCTACAACTGCCAAATCACTCTCTAAATACTGTATACTGGTAGCTGTTACTGGCAGCAGGTGTTTATAACACAAAAATTGTGAATCTGAAGTGGCAATTTCAAAAACATGATTTATTTTTAATTAAATCCTTACAATTGGATACAGTGGGAATAGATGATGAGCTCAGATGAGAACATATCTCTTACAAAAGGAAGCATAGAAGATAATGCTTTAGTGATGCATAGGGATAAAGAGGATGCAGGAAAGCATCACAGCTGATCTTCACTAAGTGCTTCAGTGTCCTAAAATAAAGTAAGGTGAAGTACAATATGTACTCATAGCAGCATTGGTTCTAAAGAAAGAGTGATAAAAAAAAGAAAAACATCTTTTTCAGTTTTAGTTCAAAGAGAATGGTGAAGAAAAGACCGTGTAGTCTAAGTTATTTTTATTTTATTTTTATTTTTATTATAAGTTTCTAAAAGGACATTTAGATGTTATGTCATGTAATGCATAAAACCACATATATATTTATATAGGAGTTAGGAGCAACCAAAAAAGTGTATATCGATTTATCCAGACATAAGTTGTTTTTACGTTGGTTGGGGTAGTACTATGCGCTCCCCTAGGCACTCCCATCGCTCGTACGTATTTTATTCGTCTTACGTTTGCCAATCCCTACCTTTACTTTTCCAAATGTAAGTACTGACATACATAATGCATTGACATATGTAACGGCCTAACCCAGTACATACTGTACGATTTAAATACCACTCTCCTCCTACGGAGCGTTTTTCCTGGTGTTGTATGGAAGACACGCCCTTTCATTCGTATTTACGCTGAAGTTACATAAGATCAGAGTTAAATTTTGTAACATCTGCCGTGTGTATGCACTGTACATACAAATTGACGATTTTATGTCAGCGGTTAGTGTAAAACGCTAGCGTACATAGCTCAGGATCTGGCCCAAGTACATTTTATTTTAAATTAAATTTATAGTTGACCATAAAGTTGACCACCCCCCCCCACCCAC
>WWET01001158.1:394910-416878 GCA_011038615.1 Limnodynastes dumerilii
ACACATTATAACTTCATACAATAAAAATGTATAAAATAAATTATTATACACAATCAACATTCAAATGCTAATAGATAAAGCTAATTATTTAGATATACATATTTCAATTGAGCATAGTTAGTTGTTAACTATGCCCAATTAGAATATTTATATCTAAAGTATTAGCATTTGAATGTTGATTGTGTATAATAATTTCTTTTAAATTATTAAATAACCTACACACTAAAAAATTCGTATAAATATAAATATGATGAAGATACAAGCATGGAATATACAAGACATATTTATTGTCACATTTTTTAAAACAGTATCCAACATACAAAAAAAAAAATAATAATAATAAAAAAATATGTAAAAATAAATAAAAAATTTGTATAACATATATGAATTCCTAAGAATGAGACCAAACCAGATATAAGCCTGTTACACCCTGGACTGCCATTTCTGGTTTTACTTCTAGGGACTGATGTTGCATATTATGTACTTTTTTTTATTAGTTGCCCCTAGAGGCTGCTGTTCAACTCTCTTTCTGGGATTAATTTGTGTAATTGCCTTTTATCCTACACCTGTGCTCTGGTTATAAATATCTTATCATTCCAGAGCAAGGTGTGGGTCATTGCTTCCTGTGTTACATGTTTGTTTGCTATTCTCTGCCATGGTCCTGTTATCTGATTCTCACTGTCTCCATTCATCTTGGATACTGCTTCATACCAGCCAAGCTGCTCACTCTCTGGACTTTAATTGGACTTTCTTACTTACTCTCTGTGGATTAACTACCCCTGCATATTACACCTGTTAACTCATTTGGGCTATTTGTATTCCCAGTATCCCTGTGTTTTCTACTTGTTATCTGTGCTTATTTCCGCATTATATGCATACTCCTGTGCTAAATCTCCTGTATCATCTGTGTCATTCTGCAATAAACTTTACCAGTTCCAAAGTTACTGTGTTGTGTGATCCACCAACACAACATAAGCCCAGGTTAAAAACACAGAAGCATAACACACATTTACTGGTGGTCAGAGCAAAATCTAAATCAGTATAACATAAGTATCCAGAAGGCCTCCCTAACACACAAATTGCATTACCTATCACCCCCTCTTTAAGTATTATGTCAGGGGGGCAGACCCTGATAAATGGTTGATAGCGCTCTGATCCCAGTTTATATTGAATATGTTAATTAATAATTGCCCTCACTTATCTCAATAAGATTATTTTTTCCTTTAAATAATTAAACAGCTATGAACTGATGAACTGTAAGGACATATAAGCTTTGGTTTTGCTAACAGTGTTGTGTTCCTAGTTAGGATTATTCTATAGACGTAAATTCAACTGAGACATAGATTAATGATAAACCATCAGAGAAATGGTAATTACGTCAAGCAGCAAAGGTTGCAAATCTTTTGTAATCTGCAGTTATATTTTAGGCTATAGGGTGGCAATGGTAATGTCGTGTCTATAATTGTAAAAACTTACTTACCTCATTTCCATTATCAAGCTCTGCCTCAACAGAAAAACAAACATCTTTTTCTTACATTGGAAGCTTTTGCTCCTTCATGTCATGGCAGCACTTGGCAGGGACATCAAAGCCAAGACCCGTGCTAATGATTATGCCACCTTCTAAGGAAAGAAGCAGAGAAAGTGGGGGCACTGACTTGTCAGAAATGAAAAATGTAGTAGCTCTTTGGAGATTCATTAGTAAAATTTTATTCAATTGTATATAAGTATTTTAAACATAAAGGACTGGATTCACAACAGTGCATTTATATAATTACATACCTAGATTTTCGTGGCAAGGTACTATGCATGCGTAGTAACTTTTTTACGCTATCTACATAGCGTTTTGTTACGTAGATTGCGTACATGTGGCCTTTAAAGACTGCATGTATGTAATCTACATAACAAAATGCTACGTAGACAGTGTAAAAAAGTTACTACGCATGCATAGTATCTTGCCACGGGAATCTAGGCGCTTAAATATATAAATGCACTGTTGTGAATCCGGTCCAAAATGTACAAACACATCGGGCCGTATGCAGAGCTCCGGCCTTATCGCATATGCGGCCGGAGTTTTCTGAAATGCTCTACTGCGCATGCGCAGTAATTCTGTAACGTAATCTACGTTACTTGTTGCAACATAGATTGCGTATACGCGGTCTTAAAGAGCTCTGCATACGGCCCATCTTCCTTTAAGTTTTTTTGTTTTGTTTTGTCTTGTTTTCTTTCAAATTAATTAAAAACATAACTCAAAAGAATGTATGAAAACTATTTTTTTTTAATAAAAATAAAACTTCTGACTGTCATGTTTGAGGCACCAATGTATTTCTTAAGTTTACATGTATCATGTATCATGTCAACCTTGACATTTCTGAAAAGTCGATCAAACCAGTATTTTTCGCTTATATGTAAGTCTGACATACTATTTCTATTTTTTTTTACATTCAAATAAAGCTATATAGAATTCAATATAGGCTATAAATATGTAGCTTTCTTTTCATCACTAACATTTAATTTGCTTCACTGAAATTACAAAATATCTTTTAACAAAAACAGAAGAAAACCATCCTCTGATTATTATTAGTAAAAGGACATGCATGGATGCTTATCGGAAAACAGTACATTGTTTTTCATTAAAAGAATCCCAACGGGCTGTCAAACCAATTGTTCCCACAGGCTAAAATGTTCCATTTAGCTGCTTTTTTTTATTTATTACTGAACTACATCAGAAGAGGAATGGAGATTTTATACGTAATAAAGTAATCATCTCTGGCCTATTTTTCAATTAAAATTTATTTAAAATATTCTCATAATTTTCTTACTCTTGCTATTTAGTTAATTCCTTCATAACCCTTCTAGTTAGCTCTTTCATAACCCTTGCCCCAGTCTAACCAGTTTTCAGATTGATTTGAGAGATCTGGTTATATAGTGGTGCATGCAGCAGAATCCAGATTCTTTTTTCAGTTCTAAATCTCTGGTCCTGGTTTGACAACTATAGGGAAACAGATGATAATATTATAATTGTTGTGATTTTAATTTATAAAATGTTTGATATATAGTTTATTTGTCAAAAAGCTTCATACTGGTGCTGCTTATTATGTATGCTGCCTTATATTCCTTTCAATGAAAGATAATATTGGTGATGAATTTTTCTTTTGGAATATTATTGACAATCATTAGTACAGCAGAGGAAAGTGTTTTTCCTATAATTGATGCACGGAGCCCCGTTGCACCCAGCACCCAATTCTTACACACAATGGTCCTGATCTCAGAGTTTGAAAATAAGGGGCTGATTCAGAGATGCACTTACACCTTTTTTTTAGGTGGAAGTGTACAGCTCGGCTAAACCATTTTTTAAAGTAAGGGGTGTTAATTAATTTAAAAAAAAATTGCATGCAGGGAAAATACTTTACTTTTACACATAGAACTAAAATACTGCATAGTTTTATGTTTATTCTATAAAATAGAGTTGAGCTAAGAACCTTCACCTCTTAATTTTAATTCTGGTTTCACAATGTAAATCTGCCTCCCCTTGCAATTCAACATGGTATTGCTCAGGTCTACACTTACACCTAAAAAAAGGTGGAAGTGCAACTCTGAATCAGCCCCTAAGAGAGGAAAGTTACTCCTGGGCAAAACCATGTTGATTTCAGGGGAGTCAAACAGTATTAGAGTTGAAAAGTGATGTTTCTTATCCCAAAGCTAAATAAGAGTGTAAAATTGAATCTGGTCGGTATATATGTGTGCAATGAGAAAAAGCAAAGAATTCTCACTGCATGCAGAGAATTAAATCAATTTGACTACCCCTAAAATCAACATGGTTTTTTCCAGGTGTAACCTTCCACTCTTATCTTCAAACTCTGAATCAGGGCCAATATTCTGAGCAGGGTCGCCATTCAGTATAACTTAGCTATATATTTAAGACGTGTCTGTTGTTTACATGGTTTATACTAATGTAATTAAAATAATTATGTCTATAGTAATATTCTAAAGAAGCAATTTATGTAGTGTGATAAAAAGCTTTTATTAACAATAAAAATTATTTTTTGGTTGACACGTACCTCTAGACTTTAAGGCAGAAAGTTCTGGTAGACTTGGGAAAGAAATTATTTGTCTGTCAGTGAGTGTCTATGACACACTCATAGATATGTCAAACTGTTATGCTGTGAAAAATAATAAATAATGTTTAATAAAAAATTTAGTGGGTGCAATTAAATAATTAAATAGCCGGTCATTATTTACTTGTAGAAATATTTGAATAATAGAGCTAGTGTTGCATGAAATAAAAAAAAAAAAATATATATATACTTTTACTACTTTTTAAAAATGTTTTACTACCCATCAGTTTATCTATAATTGTCATTTCTCATACAATTTTGTACAAAAAAGGATATTATGTCCCTGCAATATTTTATTTCCAAAGCTTCAGTTCCAAATTTTGTAAAAGCCAATAAACCTTCTGAGCGGTACATAAGTCAAGTGCAGGATTTTGGCAAGACCATGTGAAACAGTACACTGTAAATGAAACAGAGAAAGACACATCTAAGATAGATGGCATAATATCACTGTATAATATATTGCAAAGAATTTCACTCCCTACAGAGCATTTAAAATTTTAGTAGGTATGAATTTCCCATGAACAGTATATTTTGTGGATTATGTTAGTAATAATATATTATATCTTTGAATGGTTTGTTGGATCCTTGTGACACCAAGTGGAAGAAGATTTATAAGGTACATTGCAATTTAACACAAAAAGTTGCCATGACCTGATCAGTTCTTTGCAGTTACATACTGTAGTTAGCAAAGTTGAAAAACGATCAAACTCTTTCAAGTTCAAACTTTTTAAAAATATTTGTAAATATTCATATTTACAGGGCAAGCAAGCCCACCTTCTGCAAAAAACAAAAGGCAGTTGGACTCCTTTGTGACACCTAATTATTGGTAAAATATAATTTTTTTATTTGACAAAAGAATTTATGTCTCAATTTAGAGTTTACTGGTAAAGGTAATAAAATCACAAATGTTCTGCTTATTGTAGCTTGATTAAATGAGGACACAGGCACTAATTCTCACTTGCAATTTTTTTTGATATGAGCGTAGTTTTAGGTGCAGAGCTACTACGTATGCGTAGTAACTCTTCTATGCTAACTACATAACTTTACGTTATGTAGTTTGCGTAAATGCGATCTTTAAAAAACACATTTACGCAATCTACGTAACGTAAAGTTATGTAGATAGCGTAGAAGAATTACGTAGAATCCACATTTTGCAATATTTTTGGGGGAATGCCTAAAATGTTCTAAGCCTATCATGTGAAGTGTGACTACGGGCTAAACCCAGACTTATATAAGTCAGGGGACTTATTCAAGTCTTGGATCTGAGAAGTTAAGGTAGGGTTTCTTTACATTTCTACATGTGAGTGTCCAGAAGCCTGAATATGAGAGGCGAGTGACAGTATTTGGTTCCTAATTTTCCCTCCCTCCCTTTGTTTATTTATTAACTGTATTTTGCCTTTACAGATGAGGAATAATTGAGCTGTAGTAGGTATTTGAACTGGGGAACACAACTCTTGAAAGATTATATGGCTGGGCACTAGAACAATCTGTTTGGTCCTAGTATGTAGTTTGTGAAGACAGGTAAGGGGTACAAAGACTATTGTCCTTTAGCCTTATTTAGCTACCAACCCCTAACTGCTCGTTGCAAATCTCAGCTACAATGTTACACATTTTCAATGTGTAACAACACAGAATTTTTTTTTTATGACTGGGTGAGTATTCTCACCCACTCATTTTTGGAAAACAGCGCCGCTGCCAGACCAGACCACTGGAGAGGTAAGGAACCCTTTCCGGGTACTTAGGGTTAGGCTGCGGGGGGATGCCTTAGGGTTAGGGTTAGGTAGTGGGGAGACAGGGTTAGGGTAAGGGAGTAGGTAAGCCTTACCTTTTGGAGCACAGTGTTCGGTGTTCATCGAGGCATAAGCAATTGATATCCCGGCCAGTTCGGAACTGGCTGGGAGCGAACGGCCCTATCAAAATAGGGCAGTTTGGTACGGGAATGGGCCACCTGCACATATTTGCCAGAATTACTTAAAAATAAATTCCAATTTGATCATCTAAAAAGCTATTTCTCCTTTTATAAAGTGCAATGTAAGTCTTAGTGAGGTAAGTCCTCAGTCGGCTGTGGTAAGATAGGTGTTTTTTAATCGCAGGATTGGAAAATTAAAGCATCATTTTGAAAGTGCACATGTACATGTACCATGCTTCTGATGGACAGGGTGGGTGCGAGTGTCATTCAAAGGGGGTATAAATTAAGATTTTACAGTACGGATGAGCTGGGCCCCCTACACCCTATCTAGACTTAGTTAAGGTAGGGTTCTCGTATTGTATTGTCGTGCATGAAGTGACCTCCCGTTGACCGCATGGAAACTGAATCCTGCAGGGAACCTAAGTCTGGATCTAGTTCAATATCTTTAAAATACATAAAACATAAATCACTGTCTCTAACTACCATTGATTATTGTTTGTCTAAATCATCAGAGTAAGTCTTATTTAAATGTAACCTTATAACTTTGGCTTATGAAATGGTCATTGATTCAAATTCTCATTTGTGTGAAAACCTTGTTTGTATTTTATAATGAATCTATATATTTCTAAAGAAAGTCTGTGTGGGAAGTTTGAGCAATGATTTCCGATAAGGTTTAAACAATATTGTGGGATATACAAATAGACAAAGGGTGATCCATTCTAAAGGGTAATATAAAGAGAAAATGTGACTTTTTAGCCTTTTTTCTAAGTCTTGTATTTGAATTATTCTTTGGATATCTGTAGGCTTTAGGGAATTAATACAACCATCTAGTGATATATTATCATGGCTTTATGATAACAGCTTATTTTATATCTAAGCTATTCTAATGTCTCTTTTTTATATGCAAAAAAAATTTATATACATCAGGGAGTGCTCTGAATCATTGTTAAGTTATAATAGCAATTAATTTGACAGCGTCTAAAATGACAGCTGTTAAATCAAACAATAACTTAACAAAACACATTTTCATTTATATTTGTTACTAAGGACCTAATTCAGCTTCAATTTATATATTCTTTCATTTAAAGTTAATTTAAAACCTAATAGCATCAGTTTTGTAAGTATTCAGTGAAATGCAGATAAAAGATAATGTATTTTTTTTTTTTTACTATTTGCCATACTTGTAAAATATAGTACTGATCCAGAGGCACATGCAAATCAGCGTTTATCATATAATGTGCGTATAAATCCTGAGCAGGCTGCATGTGGTCCAAATGTACATTCAGCAGTACCTCTGGGTGAATGTGCAAGTATAGTGTATAGCGTGTGGGCGCAAAGCAGCCAAGCATAATGCAGCTCTGCAAGTGCACAGTAGTACAACATACCCTTTATTACATACTGTAAATGGATGTTATGAATAGTGCAAGCACTTCCGTAACAATGCAAATGCACAAATATAAAATATTAAACAAAATTATAAAAAAAAAACCTGTAAAAAATTACTGTCTTATTGCATATTGGAGGTTGCGTAAATAAATTAGAGAGCAGGTGCTAGTAAGGTATGGGGAGTTTACAGAGATACAAAAAAGCATTATCTTTATAATAAAAGTCAGGGAGATTTGTTACATATATTTACAGATATATGATAAGCCACCAGGTACTCACAAGAGAGAGAGAGAAGAGAGAGAATCTTTCACACCAACATAATGCTCCATCAACGATTTTATAAATTTTGTGTTGAGTTTGAGCTGTGTAATACATTACCAGAACCTCAATATCCACATCAGTGAACACATATGGAACACCAAAAACGTCTACCCACTCCACAATATCTCACAACACTTCAAACACAATCGAACTGCTATCAAACATAATAAAGACCCCGGCACCCTACGCTTTACAGGAATCAAGAAATTGGAGAAGGACTGGAGAGGGGGGACCATCAGTAACAAATCAACAGGACTAAAACTAAACAGATTTTTCTTTTCAAAACCTTGTCTCCTTGAGGTCTAAACATAGACATAGAAATACAGAATGTCCTTTAGTTAATTTATCCTCCCAGCTCCTCAGAATGGTCCCAGATTTTAATTAGGTACTTAGTTAATTAAACCCTAATTTCAACCCAGGGCCACACACCTCCCCACTGTTATCCCCCATCCCCTCCCTTGAAACGGCCAAGGACCACCCACACCTATGGTCAACAGTCATGCTTATGGTGGTCCACACAGAGGCGCCCGCTGACACAGAGGAAAGCACCATCGCACCCCGCACACGCAGCACACCAGAGCTCCAGATGGAGACGCGTGCCAAACACCATGGTGAGAGACCAGAATAACATCCCAGCAGGAGAGAGGCAGGATTCAGTAAGACCAGCTTCTGGAGCATCCAGTGAGGCAACACCATTTTGGTGCACCAGGACAACACCAGGACCCTGATGCCCACACCACTTCTGAGGGACAGATTGCATATACGCAATCTATGTATCGAAACGATACGCAGATTACGTACAATAGCTACTGCGCATGTGCAGTAGCTATTGTTCATTGAATTACGTCCGTCTATGGAAGACGGACGTAGTTCTGGATCCGGCCCAAAAGCCTTAATACAGACATTATGTAATAGCATATGTGCTAGCTTCTCATTCCCCCCACCTGTACAGATGGCTGGATCCAGCATGAATCTTGCATTTAACAGCCCAAAATCCAGATCTTTGTGTGTGTTCCATACGCATGGAGGTCTGAAAGTCTACATGTGAAAGGAAAGTGAACTCCCATGTTACTCCCCTTAAGTCTGTGCGGAAGTGCTTTCTGCCACCCACCCTGCATTTGTATACCAATCCTCACCTCCTTGTGGGATTTAGGCATGTGGATGTAAGTGAACACCAAGTTGGACAAATCTCCTAGCGCATGGATCTCTAGAAAATCCATTGCATTACATCAGGCACACGAATGCCTAGTGCCCAAAAAAACACTCAACTTTCGCAAGCAGCTTGCAGAAGTTGGGTGTTGGATGGAGATCTAGATCCACCCCCAAGTATAGATGCTGAGATCATTATACTAAGTGGGAGGAAAATTATGGAGATAGTACAGTGAGGATGTGCTAAGCACCCTCCACTGAATCCAGACTTTTGAGCTGGCCCCATGTTAATTAACATAGTAACACAGTAACATAGTTGATGAGGTTGAAAAAATACACCAATCCATCAAGTTCAACCTATTTTGGATCTCCTGCGATCCCTACCTTTATAATTGAAATTAATCCAGATAAAGCAACCTCCAAACTGTTGCAATCTGAAAAAAAAAAATCCTTGCTGACCTAAGATGACGTCCTATTTTTTCTTGGCTCCACTACATTTAAATTAGCGGCAATAGGAAACCATGGATGCCCTTTTCTGCAAAAAAAAATGTATCTAACCCTTTCTTAAACATATCAAATGAATCTGCCATCACAACCTTATCTGGAGTGAATTACATATCTTGACTGGTCTTACTGTAAAGAACCTTTCCTTTGCAGGTTGTGAAACTTCTTCTCCTCTAACCTTAGTGGGCAACCCCGTCTCCTGTGTACAGTCCTTGGGGTACAAAGTTCCCTTGAAAGTTCTCTGTATTGACCCTTGATGTATTTGTATATAGTAATCATATCCTCTTAGACGCCTCTTTCTAAAGTAAACGGGCCGTATTCACAGATCCGTTTTCACGTGGAGTTGCGTGCGTATTTTTAGGATTGGATGAACTGCGCATGCGTAGTAACTTTATTTACGCTGTTTATGTTGAATTTACGCACGGAAGTCCATAAGGCATGTCCTTGGGAATCGCACTTGGGACAGGGCGGGGGGGAGCATTTAAATGGGCATTTGAGGGCTTGGTTAGATAGACACGCATATACATGCCTTGAAGTACGCCCGTAACTACACATAAGGGTGCCCTATATCACTTGTAAGTCAACGAAACTCCGTCAGTGTGAGGGGATTGTCATGTGTGTTGCCTTGCTACATGCATGCGTATAATATAAAAAAAGCGTATCTCTGAATACGGTCCAACATGCCTAAACTGGCTAGCCGTTCCTGAAGCTCAATGACTCCATATTCTTTATCAATTTTGTCGCCCTTCTCTGAACCCTTTCTAGTTCCAAAATGTTTTTATTATGGATTGGTGCCAAGAACTGAACTCAGTATTTGAGATAAGGCCTTAACAATGATTTATATAGTGGCAAAATTACACAGTCTTCCCTTGCATCTATGCCCCTTTTTATGTATGCTAATACTTTGTTGACCCTTGCAGCTGCTGCTTGACAGTGAGCACTATTGCTAAGTCTATTATCCACAAGCACTCCCAAATCCTTCTCCATTAAAGATTCCCTGAAATATACCCCATTTAAGTGAGGGCTCAGGGTTTGTAAGTCCTTACATGTGAAGGGAGATGTTCCTGGCACAGCAGAATTGTTAGACTGGATCCAGTTTACTATCTGCAATAAACCTAAACCTCAATTTCTTATATATAAAAAAATATTATGAGTTTAATCCACATTATAACATGTATATATTATTTATAGTAAGGTCACAGTAGTTTTATCAAGTTTAGATTTATTATTAAATCTAACCTATTTTATCGGGGGAGCTTCATAATAAATCTGATAACATATTAAAGTAAATATAGACAAAAGTAATAGAATAAATTCCTCCAATGTAATAAATTTCTGTTCTGTTTAACTAAATATTGATGCAAATGTTCAGTCGTTTATCTCTGCAGTGCTTAGCACTTCTACAAAAAAGTAATTTGGATTAGTTTCGTGAATTGTAATTATGCTGTAGATCTATTTGACCTCTAGCATAAAATAACCTTGAAAAGGCCTCAGCACATAATGATGGAAATAAGGGTACTTCCCAGACTGGAAATAGATGCTCAGCATGACCACTCTTAACAGGTTATGTGTTTTGAATACATGATGCAGCCAGACCTGACACAGACTATAGTATAAATTGAAATGATTGATTTAAAATTTTCATGGTTGATAATATCTTGACTCTAATTTCAACATAAATATGCCAAGTTATTTGCTGAGCTGTATGTAAGAAAATGTAATCATAGATTGTGTGTAATGTAAATCAACAATATTTAACAGGTATATTCTGCCTTCACCATTAACTGAATTAAAATATACATGATTATCATTATTAAGTTAGTCCTGAAATAATGTTTATTTTTGTACTTTATTTCAGTTACGTATATTAACCAATACCTGGTAAAAAAAAAATAATAATAATTGGTGATCCTAGTTTTTCAGTCAAATATTTTCAGTATACAGAAAAATAAATACTTTTTTTTTAAGGAAGCAAGTTGTGGGAGATTTAAGCATTAGTACACAACAACAAAGGAGCTGATCCAGAAATGTACTTACATCTTTTATATTTTCTTTTATTAAGAGCAAAACAGGTGCAAGTGTAGACCTGAGCAATACCATGTTGAACTGCAAGGGGAGGCAAATTTAAACTGTAAGCAGACTTAGAATTAAGAGGTGATGTTTACTTAATCAACTCTACAGATTAAGCATTAAACTATGCAGTATTTGAGTTCTATGTGCTAAAATAAAGTATTTTCCCTGCATGTATGAAAACTGAAATTAATTAGAACCCTTGACATTGCAACATGGTTTGGCCGAGCAGTACACTTGCACCTGTATTGACCTTACTCTGAAACTCTGGATCAAGCCTTTAAAGTGAAATTGCACCCCTCACATTGCAACATGGCTTTGCTTAGGTGTACATTTGCTCCTGTTTTGCCCATAAAAAGGTGTAAATACAGTTCTGGTCAGTCCCAATGTGGATGTACAAAAATATTGCCATGAATGAAATTAGCATCAAATTGAATGAAATGAAAAATAAGAATAAAAAATTATTTTAAAACCAACACAAAGTACAACACGGACACAGCACAGTCCATACCCTTAGTGAGGTGTTCAGATCATTACATGCTTATTTTGTATTGAAAAACACCCCTTTTGCAAAAGTCTGGATCCAGTCCTTTATCATCATCATCATCATATTATTATTATTATTATTATTATTATTATTATTATTGGGTAGACACAATAAAATGTCTGCCAACTGGAGTATTACTGGAGTATTGCGCTGGATATATAGTGTAGTGTATAACTGATATAACAATTGTGCTGTTTCACTAAGACACCTGTGGTTTGGACTCAAGCACAAGATATGTAGACGGATACTGGCATTGGACAACACGTATTACCTAATAATTTTTACTAGATTGGGAACATGTTATTTCACATAAAATGATCAGGCTCAAAGCTATAGACCCAACTCCAGCTATGATTGTCATAGCAGGAGAGCAGTGGTTCAGAGCCTAAGTTAGTTATTACAGATTTTTACCAGAGTTCCTTACATGAAATAATACATTTGACTACCTTAGTGTGATGGGTCTAGTACTAAAGAGTTGACATGCAGAGAGAAGAAAAGTCATAAGAACAAACATCAGTAGGATGTAAGTGAATCAGGTACCAAAAAGAATACCAAGCAAGAGCAAATGACCATCCGAGAGAAATTGGCCAATGGCAGGATGTGGTAATCAAGCAATCTTACAAGAGAAGAAATGTGGTTCTTTGACCCAGAGATAAATACATCAAGGAAATTGCTATTCAACCCTACCAATAATTGTTTGTAACTATGGGCCTGATCCAGAACTACGCCGATGCGCTGTGCTTACTAAAGCACAGCATATTGGCGTGCACTCTCCCCGACCCTTTCCCTGTGTGGGCGTATTTTCCCTTGCTTACGCCGGCTGAAGGCTACCCTTACTTCAGCCGGCGTAAGCAATGGAAAATACGCTCGCACAGGAGCATTGGTGCGCTAAGCCCTCCCTCCCTCTCTCATTAAACTAACTCCCCCCGCCCACCTTCACTAACCTTAACATAGTAACGCTGGGGGACGCCCCCCTCCAGTGTCACTACGCTGTTCCTACAGATGCCCGATTGTTGATCGGGCGCTGCCGTAGCTGCGCCGGGCAACATCTGCCCGGCGCATGCGTAGATCGGTTTTTCAGCCGATCTTACGCTTACGCCTTCCGTAGCTAGTACGGCGGGCGTTGTTCTGGATAAGGCCCAATATTACAACCTTTTGAAGGATCCTTGTGATAACAATGTAATCACCAAAACAGATTAAAAATTTTTATGGATCGATCACCCTTGCATACCAACCTTCTATCTGCTGCCAAAGGTTCACAAAAAACCATTATGAACCTCCAGGAAGATCAATTGTCTCTGGTATCACAAAGAATCAGTCTACCATCTGACACAAAAGAGTCTCTCTTATCAACCATGATGCTGGTGTCAGTCCAAACTACTATTTACTTGACACTATGGCAGAAAGTACTTTTAACAACTTTTAACAACCTCCTCATCAAATTAATTAACTTTGTGCTTTAAACAACTTCTTCCTATTTAATTATCACTTTTATCTTAAATTCAGAGGCACTCGATTGCAACAGATATCTTTCAGGAGGAAATTTCAACCAATAGTCTCCTTCATCATTCCACCTCAAACCCATGTCACAGGGGGTCCCAAAGGGAGAATACATTCACTTTCGGAGGAATGTCTCTGACAATCATATTTTCTCTAGATGAGCTAATTTAAAGCCAAATTTAAAACCAGACTTACCCAAAGGGGGTACAGTTCTAGTTTGATTAAACAATCTTAGTATGCAAGCAAGCAGATCAATCACACAAAGACCCTGATTTATCTCAAATTCAGACATGAAAACACTACAAGGTTTGTGAGTACCTCCTGTAATGTAGTCAACTCTATCAGACAGATCCTAAATAAACATACACATATCTTTCAAACTGATTTTGATTTCACTGAGGTCATTGGTGAAAATCACCCAACCTGCACGATCATCTGGTAAGGAGCCATCCCAAACATTTCACTAATAAATATGGACACCAGTAGACCTTTGGAAAATTAATTAACTTCAAATCTATGGGAGTAATTTATTTATCTTGTACAAAGGCAAGACAACACGGAAATTAAAAGAGAGAATTTTGGAACACCTCAGATCAATTAAAAATATAACCAGAGACAGGGAAAACATGAAGACTGTTATACCAGTTGGCAAACACTTTTTAAAATTCCATAAAGGCAGTCCTAGGTACCTCAAAGCTTTCACTCTTTTGAAGGCCCATAAGCATATTCGAGGGGGCAACTGGGACAAATTCTTGGTCTCACACTATTTCATTAACTGTTAATCCTCATTTGGTTCCACTGATCTTTGCATTTGCTCGTTTGCTTTGAAAAGATTGTACTGGGCACATTTCAGTGAAGGGCTACTTAGAATTGGGGTGAAGTCTTGCCATCAGGACGTTAGGCAACCTGGTAAAAGTATGTATCTATTTACTCATTTTAGATTAGGGAGGTTATGTTTGGTATTGTTTATCATCTTTTTGTACAGCTTTTTCCCCTCCAAGACCCTGCCCATCCCCCCACTCAAACTACTTACTGTTTGACTGAAATTAGGATCACAATCTTTTCAGGACAGTAAAGATGATACCCTCACAGCGAATGGTAAACAGAGCAGGTTATATTATACATACTAGGATTGGTTAACATTTCTGTAATATTCCTCAGAACACATGACAGTATATAGATTTTCTGAATATTGTTTATTATTATTTTATTTATACATTTTTTATTATTTATTATATATATATATTTGTAATTCATAGACATTCCAACACACTTACGATTTTAGATTATGTATGATTTTTGTCCCCTGATAATTAATTCCTGTGAATGTCATTCAAAAATAGCGATTCCCAGGTGGATTCAAGTGTTGCACACCTGCAAACTTAATGGAAAGCTAGATGATTGGCTGAACGCTATATAAAAGAAAATTTCCAGGAACATATTAAACTTTATCTCTGTGATGAAACTGCTACTGTGAGCAGAGAAACGCGTAAGGGAACTATTCCCACTACTGCTGACACTGCTGACACTGCATTAAGTTTTGCTCTGCCATCTCATACGGGACGTTTATATATCCATATAAAGGAGCAATTATCAGCATCAAAACCATTAAAAGTGTGGCCACTACTTCTGACGGAGAACCAGGTCAGGACGCGGTGCCTGAGCGGCCCACCTGGCCGGGTATGAAATCAGAAGCATTGATGACCACATGTGTTTACTAAACAGAGGGAGACGAGGAGGCTAACAGACCACACGTCTACACTGCACTAGGCAGGACGCCACCAGTTCCAGCAACCATCGGACACGCAGTTTGTCGGGAACATCAGCTGGTCTGTATATCCATTCTCTCCTCTGCTATATACGAACACATATTGCTGATTACACCATTCATTCTTTCTTATAGTGCATAGCACATTTGTACATTTACCATCATACGCCCCGGAGACTGTGTCTGCAACATTGTTACAATATTGCCTTCACCAAAGGAGTAAAGGGTCCTACGAACATTTGCTATAGAGTGTCCTTCTATTATGAATGATATTGCTTCATTGTATTTGTATTGACAGCAGTTGTGGAGTATTGTTTTTTATTACCAACCATTAATTTGGTTTGATCTTTTCAGCTAATAGCTTATTAGTATTTTAATAATAAATTAGAATCTTTAATTCTGTTTGTGTCACAGCGCTATCTATTTTATATTTCTGTTTATGACTGTGAAGGGTAGTCCCCTTTTTTAGTGGCAACTGACCATTCAGGGATTATTGCTACTGGGACAGAACTATATAGCGCCATTTTGAGACTGCTTTTTTGTAAGGTTTAATAGCTGTTTAGGAGTGAACAACCTGCCCCTGTGCTGTCAGTGATTAGTTGATAACAACAAATGAACTGATCACCTGTGTCTGCCATGCTGTGTAGCTGGAAACCTACATTGAGTCCCAGATCCTAAATATAAGAGATCTTTGTAGATAGGTACAGACAGCTGCATTCCTTGCAGCAGAATGTGAGTTCAGGCAACATCTTTACACAAGAATAAAAGATAGCATTTGCATGTCTAACATTTATATAACTTTACCTCTCTAATGCTTTGGGGCTGATTCACAGCTTGGAGCAACAGCAAATAAAAAGGAGCAAATCTGCACCTAGGCAAATTGTGGTGAAATGCAGAGAAAGCAAGAATTAAAAGTTGTGAAGTCTACTCTAAAGTTTAAAATTAAAGTTGTTTAGTATTTGTGCGCATTAAGCAAAAAAAAAATAAAAAAAAATAAAATTTCTTGCATGACAAAAAAATCTTGCACCACTCATATAGCAATTTGAAAGGGGCACATTAGCATCCCCTTTTATGTGGAAAACTATTTTTCTGTAAAATCCTAAAATCACATCAGGAAGTCACTGGAATACAATCTGGTTAGTATCCTCTGATTACATAGGGCCTGATCCAGACCTACGCCGATGAGCTGTGCTTAGTAAATCACAGCGTATCGGCATGTACTTCCCCCGACACTCCCCCTGTCTCAGCGTATTTTCCCTCGCTTACACTGGCTGAAGGCTACCCTAACTTCAGCCGCCGTAAACGAGGGTAAATACGCTAGGAAATTAGCGTCTTTACTAAAACCCCTCCCTCCCTCATTAAACTACCTCCCTCCGCCTACCTACACTAACATTTGCATAGTAACTGCGAGGGACGTGCCCTCAGCCGTTACTACACTGATACTACGGACGCCCGATCCTAGATCGTGCATTTCTGTAGTTACACCAACCAACATCTGGCCGGCGCATACGCAGATTGGCATTTCAGCCGATCTTACGCCCTGCGTATTACCGCCAGGCAGCGTAGGTCTGGATCAAGCCCATAGTCTCTGCCCCATAAGTCTTTAAACTACAAGCATGTATTTTTGACGTGTGGGTGGAAACCAGAGAAAAATAAATGCAGACAAACTCCACACAGATAAGGCCTAGTGTGGGAATTAAACACATGACCTCTGCCCTGTGAGGCACAAGTACTATTCACTGAGCCACCATACTACCCTAATAGCTGAGGGGTAAGACGTTTTTGTTATTTATTAAGAACATCTGTTAACAATGAACATCTTTCAAATAAAATAAAACTGTTATGACATAGCTGCTGACTCTCCGGGAATGTCTGGGAGACTCCCGAAATTCGGGCAGTTCTCCCGATATCCCAGGAGAGCTGGAAAATCTCTCACAAGGGACTTGAGGCTCGTGGTTTCCATGAAATCACTGCCTCAAGTCCTGCCCTCCTGCCTGGCAACACTAATTTACTAGTGTTCCTAGGGACAGGGAGGAACTTGATACCCCACGGGTTGCTAAGTCTCCCGGAATATCCGGGAGACTCCCGAAATTTGGGCAGTTCTCCCGATATCCCGGGAGAGCCGGCACAGCTTCCACAAGCCCTGACCAGCTACTCATATCTGTTGTAATCCCTAGAGTTACTATGGATGGGCGGGGCTTGGGGATGTAATCAAGCCCCGCCCATCCCATGTAACGCTAGAGATTACATGAATGATTGATTGACAGGGGATGGGACTTAATGATGTGATTTGCATAAATTGTGTCATTAAGTCCCGCCCCTTGCAGTCATCTATGGCTTCCCACCGGGTTTTCCCGAAGAGAAGCTTTAAAAAGTCGGCAACCCTGCTCAAGTCCTGCCCCCCTGACTGGCATCACTAGTTTACTAGTGTTACTAGCGCCAGGGAGGAACTTGATGATGCAAATTGCGTCATCTAGCCCCACTTTCATATTTATGAAAACCCGAAAGGGGTAATTGATAGTCAAGGGGGGGGGCATAATGATGAGTTTTGCATAAATCGCACCATTAAGCCCCGCCCCTGCATGCATCTATGGCAGTGATGGCTAACCTGTGACACTCCAGCTGTTGTGAAACTACAATTCCCATCATGCTTTGTCAGGTATCCGCTATGCTTTTGCAGTAAAGGCATGCTGGGACTCGTAGTTTCACAACACCTGGAGTGTCACAGGTTAGCCAACACTGATCTCTGGAGATCCCGGAGGGAAGATTTTAAAAGTCAGCAACCCTGTGTTATGAAGTTAATCTCTGCTCAGAGATATTATATTCTGTGAAATATTCATAAATATACATAGATATAAGATAACAGTGAATACTTATTTACATACTGGTATGGGTACTCTTAGAGATTTAAAGAGACTTCGGTAGACATAAATTATAGTGATATCTTGTCCTATTGATTCCCTACTAAAGGTTTCTCATTGGCCCAGTTCAGGATGTATACCACTGGATTAGTGTTAGCTGTAGAAAAGATTAGTGGATAAAAATCTATATTTATGCTAAACTCACTGTATTGATCTCCTGATTTCAATGGCTTAACCTGCATCTAGAGTAAAATGAAGTAACTTTCTTAAATTTTCAATACATAACCAGTTGACCATTTTTATGCTACTTACACACAAATGTATAGATATACAATATACTAAAGGCATCTGACATTAAGGGCCAGTAATAGAAAAGCTGACATTACTGAAACCGTAGTTATAATGCCGATGTAGGAATAATTGTAAAGAAATAGTTCTCTTAATTTACCATGTTTATTTCCAGTTTTACAATAAATGCAAATTGATTTTCTAGGTCAAGCGTACAACTTATTATGTAGTTATGAACCTTTATAAGCACAAAGCACATTCATACACATACAGTATTTATTTGTTCCAGTTCCAGTCTTATTTACAGTTCTTAAATGACCTTTAACAGCTCATGTTGTACAAACTTCATGCAAGACTGATAATTTAAAGAATGTAACAGAAAATATGTGTCCTTGATAAAAAGTTTTTCATATGCTATTTTAAGTTTGTAAAAAGTACATTAATTTGATAGTACTGTACTTTGCAGATGCAGTTAATTCATTTATAACGTATATATTCTCTGATAAAGCTAGGCAAGATAGCATGCAGGTGAGTGGCACAGAACCAGTACAGGACTGGAATACAGATAAATGCAGGTGGAGTGGCACAGAACCAATACAGGACTGGAATATGGATAAAGGCAGGTGGAGTGGCACAGAACCAATACAGGACTGGAATACAGATAAATGTGCAGCTGGAGACTCACAGTACCAGCGCAAGGCTGGATATAGTTTGTGCAGGTAGAATAAGCACAGAGTCTGTGAACACAGGAGTATACAAGTGGTGCAGGTGGAAATAGCACAGTGGTTAACCAGTTCAAGACTGGACTATACAATAGATGCTGGTGGAAACAGCACATGTACCAGCACAAGGCTAGATATGAACTGACAGTAGAAATACAGAGACAGGGGCTAGCACACAACAAAACACAGGTAACTTCGCTCACACCAGGAACAATAATGGAGGCAAGGCAGGAATCCAGGGCAACCAGGAGAGACTCAGCAGGGATACAAAGGGAACTCAGGATCAGAAGCTAGAATCAGAAATCAAACAGAAGCACGGACAGGAATGCTAGAAGCATGAAGCTGAAGCTAGAAGCTATGACTGGCTAGGAGGCGATCAAGTGTCAGGTATTTAAGGAGAGAGCCACATACCCATTGGCTGCTGATTTCACACAGCCAAATACACAGCTAGGGAATCCCAGCTGCAAGGTAAATAGCCAGGATCCCTAGCAAGAAGAAATGCTACAGGGGAAACCAGGACCGGAGTAAATGGAAAAAAATTGGAGACAAGGGCGCTAGAAAAATTGAACAGAGAACATAAGCAGCTCTTAGCACCTAGGGTTTACCACCACTAACCCCACACAAGGACAATGCAGACAAAAAGGTAGATGTAGAGCATTGGGGAAAAGGAAATGGGAAGGGGTGACAATAAATGGAAATGGAAGAATAATTATCAATAATAAAAATAGTGCAAATCTATATATATATCAAATCAATATATAAAATCAATTAATACAATTTCTATAAAAAAAAATCATAAATACCAAAAAGTGCAATGTGAAACTAATACCATAAGTGGCTAAAAAAACGCAACAACTCTAAAAACCAGAAATCAATATATAGAGTTGGTGAACTACATGGTAAAAAAAACTTCTCCAGAAATAAATAAATATAAAGTGCAAGGGTGCAATAAATGTCAGAGATACCAGCTTATTCTACTGGGGTAAAACCTTAGCAGAAAGTCTCAGAGATATCAGTTTATTCTCCTGGAATAAAAACTCAGCAGAATGGAACCTCAGCAGACAATAGATAAATCAGAGATGGGTCCGTGGTAAAAAACAAACTTAAATAGTACTTAGAGAGGGAAATCCTCTATAAACACAATTATAGAAAATAATGAAATAGGTGTATATCATTACTGGATCCAGACCGTTACTTCTGCTCAGAGCGCAGTGGCCATCTAGGTCAAGTCTACATAGCTTATTTTTATTGTAACGCATGTTATGTTTGCTATTGGAGGGTCGGATTCACACTTAAGAAGTTCCAGTGCAGAAATGTAAGAAATGATCTAATACGCATGCATAGTAGACCATTTACGCAATCTACGTACCAGTTAGGTATATAGATTGACTACGTGCAGTGTAGTTGGTTTAAAAAACAGGGAGGTGTTTCAGTGCCGCCTTGGAGAATAGTGGGGAGGCATGTTGATGAGGTGGGAAGGGCGCGTTAAGGGGTGTTAAGAAATTCACATGGATGCAATGCTTTTTTAAAGAACTGTGCATGTGCTAAATGCGGAAGGAAGTCGGATTGCTGGCGAAGTTTATGGTATCTGCCAGCATCCGATTCCGACTGCAAAAGAGGGTATGCCAAAATATTTAAATGAGAAAAGCTCCGCTTTTCTCATTTAAATACTCCGTGCACACTAGTCCGCTGGATGCGGAAAAAGCCCTACGATTCCAGCAGCTCAGGGCTGGTGGAATCGTATGGGCAGTGCACCGGAGCTTAAAAAAAAAAAAAAAAAAAGCCCTGTTTAGTTAAAAATTAACCCCTTCCCCTGGTTGCACCGCCGCCGCAACCTATGTGCTATATGTAAAAAATAAATAAATAAAGTCCCAGCCGACAGGGAATACTGTCAGTAGTAGAACTACAGACACAAGCATACCCATGTATGACAAGGCATTCTAGCGCTTGTAGAACTACTATCGGAAGCATGCCCTGTCCCAAATCCCTACACACGCCCATTTAGTTTACAAAAAAACATACAGTGCCCGCTCCCTAAAAAAAAAAAAGCAAAACTCCACATGCCTCCACAAAAAAGAAAAAAAAATACATTCCATGAGTGCCCCTTAACTAAGACAAACCATAGCCACATATGCCCATAAATAAATAAAATACATAGCCACATATGCCCATAAATAAATAAAATACAGTTCCACATATGCCCCAACATACATAAAGTACATAGCCACATTTGCCCCCTCCAAATATGAAATGCCAAAAAAAATGCCCATAATATGGCCAGAAAATAAAAATAAAAAACTTACCTGGTCTGATGGGGGTCCACTCTTGTAAGCTTTTAACCCTGGGGGGACTCTTGGCAAAAAAAAAAACCTTAAGACACAACGCTAACTGTCCTGCACTGTAGGACATCCCGAAGCTAATGACAGGTTTACTGTCATTGGGGTATATTTATACCCTTTGGGCACTGCCACAAGTATCAAGAGAATGAGAATTCAGACTGAATGGTTTCTATAGTATGAACAGTAAAAAACAAAAGGTGCAAAATTATGTTGGACTGCAAGGGTAGGTATGTGTGTGGTGGAAGGATATTTACTAGAGTTTCAATTTAAAACTGTTTAGTATTTGTGTGCAGTCTGTAAAAAGTTAAAAGTGAAGGGTAATTTCTCTACATTGGGGTAGATCCAGAACTACGCTTGCAATACGTTTACTCGCGTAGCGTATTTACACACGCGTACTTGCTATACACTCCCCTTGGCACACCCCTTGAACGTACGGATTTTGTCCGAGATCCGCTTTCCAAACCCTACCTTAACTTTTGCCCACGTAAC
>WWET01001158.1:419586-432758 GCA_011038615.1 Limnodynastes dumerilii
CAGACGCTGGGTTTCATCCCTGGTGATGCTCTGCCAGGCCTCTACTGCAAATGTCTTCAGTTCCTGCTTGTTCTTGGGGTATTTTCCCTTCAGTTTCATCAAGTCAATTGCATGCGCCGTCCAATGAGTTTTGAAGCATTTGAATATGAGCAGATAATATTGCCCGAAACACTTCAGAATTCATCCTGCTGCTTTTGTCAGCAGTCACATCATCAATAAATACAAGGGAACCAGTTCCATTGGCAGCCATACATGCCCACGCCATGACACTACCACCACCATGCTTAACTGATGAGGTGGTATGTTTTGGATCATGAGCAGTTCCTTTCGTTCTCCATACTCTTCTCTTCACATCACTCTGGTTCAAGTTGATCTTTGTCTCATGGGATGTTGTTCCAGAACTGTAATGGCTTTTTTAGATGTTGTTTGGCAAACTCTAATCTGGTCTACCTGTTTTTGTGGCTCACCAATGGTTTACATCTTGTGGTGAACCCTCTATATTCAATCTTGTGAAGTCTTCTCTTGATTGTTGACTTTGACACATATACACCTACCTCCTGGAGAGTGTTCTTGATTTGGCCAACTGTTGTGAAGGGGTTTTTCTTCACCGGGAAAAAAAATTCTTCTGTCCACCACAGTTGTTTTCTGTGGTCTTCCGGGTCTTTTGGTGTTGATGAGCTCTCCGGCGCGTTCTATCTTTTTAAGAATGTTTCAAACAGTTGATTTGGTCACACCTAATGTTTTTGCTATCTCTTTGATGGGTTTGTTTTGATTTTTCAGCCTAATGATGGCTTGCTTCACTGATAGTGACAGCTCTTTGGATCTCATATTGAGAGCCGACAACAACAGATTCCAAATGCAAATGTCACACCTAGAATCAACTCCAGACCTTCTACCTGCTTAATTGATGATGAAATAATGAGGGAATAGCCCACACCTGTCCATGAAATAGCTTTTGAGTCGATTGTCCCATTACTTTTGGTCCCTTCAAAAGAGGGAGGCACATATAGAAACCGTTATAATTTCTGCACCGTTCACCTGATTTGGATGTAAATACCCTCAAATTAAAGCTGAAAGTCTGCAGTTAAAGCACATCTTGTTTGTTTCATTTCAAATCCATTGTGGTGGTGTATAGAGCTTAAAATATGAGAATTGTGTTGATTTCCCAATATTTATGAACCTGACTGTATACATAGGCGTATCTATAATGGGTGCAGGGTGTGCAGTGCACACGGGCCCCTCAGAACAGGGGGCCCTGTGGCATGCATTCTGCACCCAGGGGAAGGGGGGCCATTCAGCATCTATTATTTCCCTCTAATAGATGCCAAATTAGTCCCCCTTCTCCTGCGGTGGGACTGTCCGGATTCGCGGCCCGCAAAGGGGACGTGGCTTACGGCACCGTTAAGTCCCACCCCCTTTTCGGCCCGCACATTTGGACAGTCCTGGCTCAGGTAAGAGGGGTGGGGGGGCCATGTGCAAATCCTGCACACGGGCCCCCTCACTTCTTAAAACGCCCCTGACTGTATATAATCTTAAACAAGTGAACTGTGCAAAAAACTGAATGTGTAAAAGTGGTTATACTTCTGGTAGGAGTAGAGGTTCTGGCACTCTCTAGTAGTGAGATACCCTCCCAAAAACTGTTTCAGGGTTGTATTTATGATCCTGAAGTTTGTACAATATAAAGTGTACAGTAAATTGTTATGTAGAGTGAATTAACTTAACTTATATAGTAAATCAATTATCTCCTTTATATGCTTAAATACGAAAAGATTCAGTTTACATTTTTTCAGTTCTCTACAAGTTAAAAAGTTCAAAGTTTTTTCGCTAGAAAACAGTTTGTATAGCTCACAGTTCTGTAGGGAATCACTGGATATTGCTGTATTTCATATGGCTATAGGTCTGAAGCATTCTGCACGTGGCTTGTCTCTTTTCCTCTCTGGCTCCGGCTTTGATGCGTCCAGTTGCTAGGCAACCCAGGGCTTGTTTACTGCTGTGCCGATATCCCTTCGTGCGCTTCGCTTGTCCGATTCACCCAACCTTATTCCTCGGTCCAAGGAGTGTTCACCATGGCGTGGCTATTTAGTAGGGAGTTTAAAGAGGCAGAGAGGTGGCTTTATAGTGCAGTAATTTCAATTACAAAAGGTGCAATAAAACAATGTACAAAATACTCACAAAAGGAGCGAACATCTCATGCATGTCCAAATAGCGCTTTTATTAAGAATGTAAAGTGTGCTGATGCTGGACCAACGCGTTTTATCAGCAATCCGACTGACTTCCTCAGGGTCATTACATGATAGTTTAAGCGTCTGATTTAAATACCCTGTCTTCCTCTTCTATTGGGTCATAATTCTCTCTGTTTATTCAAGTGTTTCCCCATTATTTGTTTATTTAATTCTTTATTTTATTTCTTTGCCTCTTTATCCTCTCTTTTTGATTTTTTCAAAATTAAATAAATACATTAAATGTTTTCTGCATCTGATTGATAGTCGCATGGCTGTTCATATATACGTTGTAAATGATAAGTTCTGATGCAAATAGTTATTTTATTTCATTTTAATTGTAATTTTTTATTTTTTTTAAATATTTTATTCCATTGTCTTTTCGAGGGAATGCTGAGGTGTCATCTTATGTGATGATGATATTTGGGGGATACATAACTTCAACTCTTGAAGGATACTAATGGTGCTGATTCCTAAGAGAAATTAGTTTCTATAGAATGGCAGGCGAGTGGTACTACTCAGAGGCCTATGACGGGATATCAGAGAATTGAAAAAGAGCAATAGTTACATAGGTATTAAAGTGATACAATTAGATAATTTTTAAAAATGTAAGGGTTGTCCATATTGTGATGGAATGAATGGAATTTCCATGAATGGGACATAGCTAGCCTAGGATTTTAGTAGGTCTAGCTTAGGAACTTGTTTTATTAATACATAATGTGGATATATAAGTTTATAACAAGGATGCTAACTGGAAATCGAGGTGAAGACCTCCAGGTTGCAAAGTTCCTAATTCAAAAATCCATTTACTTTCCGCTTGATTCAAAGTACTTTGTTTATCGCCTCCCCTCCAGGACATTCTGGATCCTTATGAATTGAAAGGTTTGATGGGTCTTTATTGTGATGGAGTCTGTAGTGTTCTAACAGACTGTGCGTTTCATTCCCTGCAGTGATGTTTATGATATGTTCTCCTATTCTCAGTTTTAATTCTCTACACGTCCTCCCTATATACTTAAGGCCGCAGGGGCAGGTGATCATATAGATAACATTCTTGCTGTTGCAGGTTATTTGCTCCCTAATATTAAAACGTTTTCTGTTTGTTGCACCTGTGAACTTTATGGTTGGTTTGGTGCTCTTAGATGTCGTTCTCTTACAGGCTATGCATTGATTGCAGTGGTAGAAACCTTTTGTGTTCCCTATCCAGTTTCTATTTGTGGAAGTAGTTTTCTCTTTAATTGTATTCAACACTAATTTTTGTCTCAGATTTGGGGTTTTTTATATATATAATTTTAGGTTTGTTAGGTAGAATGTCTTTAAGGATGTCGTCTTGGAGTAAGATGTGCCAATGTTTCCTTACAATCTTCTGTACTTGGGGGGCTGTGTTGGAATATTGTCTCAGAAATCGGTTATATTATGGGTGATCTATACAAATTGTTTTCTAGCGAACACTACCTATATAAAAACGTTGAACTTTTGAGAGAACTGAAAATTCATATTTATGCATATAACGGAGATAATTGATTTACTATATAAGTTAAGTTAATTCACTCTACATAACAATTTACTGTATACTTTAAATTTGACAAAGTTCAGGATCATAAATACAACCATGAAATAGTTTTTGGGAGGGCATCTCACTACTAGAGAGCTCCAGAACGTCTACTCCTACCAGAAGTATAACCACTTTTATTCTTCTTTGTCAAACCAGTGGATCTGTTGACAGGTTCAGGCAGCCCTAGAAACTTTAGTACCAGATGGAGGGGACGTTGGTATGCGCCATAACTAGAACAATACACAACTAGTGTTTACTTTCTACATGTGGATGTGTGCTTCTTTGTGGAAAGCAGTAATTTTGTTAAAACCTAACCAAGAAGATGATGCTTGAAATTTCAGTGCTCAAAAAATGTATTTGACATTTAGCTGTATGAATAGTGAAAGCAATATTATTAAAATATTAGTATTGACAAACATAATGAGAAACAGGCCTTTTGCTTTTCCCATTACAATTTGAAGGTGAAAACAGCTGTAAAAGCCAGTAATGCAGCTAAATTTTTCTAGGAACTTATTTTTTTTTGCTTAAAATTGCAGATTTTTTTTGTGTTGGTAATGTGTATTTCTGGGCAGCTAAAAGATAATAACAATTTTCAATCTACAGTATTTATTCAACCACATTGCGCCTGGATTATAACAATAGGATTGGCACAGATTATTATGGTTAAGTTCAATATTTTCCTTGCCATACACCGGGTCATAAATTGGTATGGCTAATCAACTGATTAGTGCATAGAGTGTAATCAAACATTCTGTCATTTAAAATAAGTAACAATTATGAACTTTTAAAATATAAAGCCGTTTGTGATATAAATGTTTAATAATCTTTTATAAAATATAAAATAATGATAACATGCAGACAGTTCTACCATCTAAACAGAGGGTTTATAACTTAGTCAACAAGAAAGCTCTAGCTTACAAGGATAACATAATTGTGGTATACAGCTTGGATACAGTATATGAATTAATATAAACTGTGAGTTTCACATAATTCAGACAATTCTTGCACTATATAAAAATGTATTGTGTTTAATTGTCCACCACCAGTAATAATCATAACTAATAATAACCAATATTTATTATTAAGCAAACTGGAAATCAAATAAAATTATGGAAAATGGGCAGAATGGTAAATTAGTGCAGAAACCAACATGTAGGCACAAATTATAGCATAATTAAATATGATAATTAAGTAGTATTTCAATGTTGTCACTAATGTAATTTAGCTCGGTAGTGGAGCTGGAGCCATATTATAGGGATACTGGAGGGGATGGAGCCACATGATGGGGATTCTGGGGGCTGGAGGCATTTGATCGGGTTACTGGGGGGCTGGAACCATATGATGGGGATACGGGGGGGGGTGCTGGAGCCATATGATGGGGATATTGGGGGTGTGGATACACATGATGGAGACACACACTTACAAGACTGTGATTCTTTTGTATTGTGGTTACAAATGTTTTTTGTTTTCCATGGAGACCTTTTTTTTACTGCATTGTGGTTACAAGAATGTCAAATTTATTGTACAGTGGTCAAAAGGATGCATTCTGTATTGTATTGCATCTTGCATGGTATAGCAGTCTGTAGGATAATGTCTGTATGGTAAGGCTATCACTAAGATATAAAGTCTGTAATGTGTGGCAGTGATTAGGCTGAAGTGGGAATTGTATAATGGAGACTAGCAGGCTGTCTGTATTGTAAAGTAGTGATAATGATTTGCCTTCTTTTATTGTGGTTACAAGATTGTATTTTATGACGCTTACATGGATACTAAACACTATTGATCATAATGTGAAACAGGTGGGCACAAATTTAAAGTTTGCAGGGGGGCGCCAAACACCCTAGCACCGGCCCTGGTCATCATACCTTAATTTGTGGACATCTATTGTTTGATTTCTTTGCATGTGTGAATTGCATGGGTTGTTTCTGACATTTAGTAAAAATTCCATTACAATAGCCCCATTACACATACTGTATATTTACTGAGATAATGTTGATGTGTTTAATACTTATTTGACCAGCTATACATATATAGGTGAAATAAGTATTGTACACATCAAGGACCACATTTTGAATGTCTGCATGTCTACACACCACACTAATGGAAGAATATCCAACAGTGGGTCAGGATGCATATGGCATCAAGGTGGGAGGGGCAAGGTACTAAAATATTACAGTAAAGGTGAGTTTCAAGTCCTATCCAAGGGACAGTGAAGAAAATACACTACTGAGACATTAGTGTGTTCACATTCTAACCAGTCACATGGACATTCTTCCTGTAGTTTGGATCTATTTTTACTACTGAAGCATCTGAATGTCCAGATTGGTACCCAATAAGAGACACCTACTTGTGAACTCAACCAATCCCCTCTGTCATAATAACTTCTCTTAAATCTGGATGGGTCTAAATATGTTCCCAATAGGTATCACATTTTATTGTTCAGTAGGAAAAATAGTCAGCAATAGAACTGTCAACCAGTTCAAAATAATAGGATATATATTGTGCACGGACTTTGAACCTACACCTAATAGACCGTATTCACACTTAAGAGTGAGTTAGGTGCAGATAGGGCTACCTTATTTTACAGTGCATAGTTTCCTTCTTAAGAAGGAAACAACACACGGACAATGCCTCTCCCCGCTTCCCCCCTAATCTAAATAGCTCCCCCCTCCCACTTCTAATTAAACACTCCCCAAGACAGCATTGGCACGCCTCTTTCTTACTAAACTACTCCATGCGGACTATAAAGACCACACAGAGGCAATCTACGTACCCAACTGCTACATAAAAGATCATACTTAAGAAGCAGCTGCTTCTTAGGTATGAATACAGTCCAAAATATTAGTATGTTTGAACAACTTAACTACTTACTAATAGGCATAAAACATAATTAAACTGAAAAGACAAGTCAAGTTACTACAACCCAGTATTTAAATAATTTAATACTACACCTGACATGTTTAATGTATAAGGAATCACTTTGCTCTTTAAGTATGCATAAACTCTTGATAAATCTACCAGCATGTATTTTATTCTATACCAGGTATATAGTGATTCATTTTTAAGTGACTCATCTAAGATCTTTAAATTCTTTCTTTTTTTTTTTATATCGTCTTAAACTGCCCTGAACATTTTGATGCCTGAGGCTAGGTGATTACTTCACAATGTGCACAAAGGACTTTGTACTCACCTCAGCAAATAATCATACACAAATAGTTTACTAAAATTACAGTTTACAAGACAAAGCCAGTACCACAGATCACTAAAGCTCTCTGCAGTAGGCATAGCTGATGGGATTATACTGCATATTGCAGACAGTTAGGTATTTTAGCTATGACAAGGAACAAAATCCTAACAATGACAATTGTCATTCCTTTAACTTATGTTTTAAATGCACATAAATTTATTTATTTTGACTAGAGAATATTTTTTATCTCTCTGTCAAAGTAAATAATTATATTTAATTATATATATTGTTTACATATTTATCTATACAACAATAATACACAGAAGTTAAATTTTAGTTAGTAAATAATATTATATACTATTTTTTTTCCTAACATTTTTTTTTGCATCAGTAATTTTTTTAACTTATATTGGTTTAGGGAGAGTTTAATATTTTGTGTAGTCTATTGTAGAAATAATAAAACACTGGGATGGTGGTGCAGGTATTCTGCATATTTTACATATTTCCCTGTTTCTAACCTGTTCATTTAACATTTTAAAACCCCAGGAAAATTGATTTTGTGTTTAGTTTAGCCAGTTTGCTAAGCCAGTTTGCTTATGTAAAATCCAGTAAAGGGCTCTTGGGGTTATGGATGGAGAAAGAAGAAAGGCTCCATCCATAAGGGCCATTTCTGGCTAGGTTAAGCTGGCAATACACTGAGATGATTATTGATTCCAACAGGAAATGGCCTGATATAAATGTAATGATTTCTCACCAGGGAAATTTCCCGTTATCTGTGCCATACACCTCTCTTGCTGAGACCATTAGTCCTAGCAGAAGAGGGAGGCCCTAACAGTAAAGGGAGCCATTGAGTGTGTTGATAATATTATTTTTTTTAATAGTAATATTTTTAACATGTCAAAAGATCAAATAATCATATCAGAATTTTTCTGGTATGATTATTGTGTTTGAAAAATCCATCCTGACCATTTACTACAGAAATTTTTGGCCTGATCACCTGATAATTAGATGATCAGGTTGATAATTGCTCTAGTGCAGGGATAGGCAAACTGTAGCTCTCCAGGTGTTGTGAAACTACAATTCCCAGCATGCTTTACCTGCAAAAGCATAGCTGGCACTTGACAAGGTTTGATGGGAATTGTAGTTTCGCAATACCCGGAGAGCCGCAGTTTGCCTATCCCTGCTCTAGTGTATGGCTAGTTTTAGGCTGATTAGTACTTGCACCTGTGTAAGGGTGTTAAAGATTGTCAGGTGGAACATCCAGGTCTATTATATCCTGGGCAACTGGGGCTAGAGGCCTTAACTGTGAGACACCTAAACACTTCAGGACTCTGATTTGTGTTATTTTACTTGTATGGCATGCTAGGTGCTGCAAAGGTAAGCTCTGACACGTGTGTTTAGTTAGGAGCCTGAGATGTTGGTATAACTTCATTTTTTATTTAGAAAATTTGCCTATAGTTAAATAAAAGTATTTTGTGAACAACTACCTTTGTGTACTAAAGACACACCATGGGGCGTATCCAAAATTACGCTGGCAGGCGATAATACAACGAACAGCAGCGTAAGACGATCTGCGCATGCGCCGGGCAACATCTGCCCGGCGCATGCGCAGCTCGTCTTACGCTGCTGTGTAAATGCCCGATTGTGGATCGTCGTCCGTAGCTTCAGCATAGTAACGCTGGAGGGGGCGTCCCCCAGCATTACTATGGGGAAGTTAGTGCAGGTAGATGGGGGGAGGGTAATGAAGCTGGGAGGGAGGCGTTAACGTATCAACGCCGCTGTCCCAGCGTATTAATAGTCGCTTACATTGGCTGAAGTTAGGGTAGCCTTCAGCCGGCGTAAGCGATTGTTCATACGCTAGGGCAAGGGGGAGTGTCGGGGGAGGGAAGCGATGGTAGACCGCTTAGTGTAACATCGTAGGTCTGGATCAGGCCCCATGTTGCTACCTGTTACTTGTTTCTTGTCACTATATAGTACATGTATGTACCTGAGTTCACATATAGCAAATGGATAGGAACTCACCTACAGAAGGTGCCTTGATGCTGGGCAGGTGAGCTTAACCCAATATAGCTATATTGTGAACTAAACCTCCTTTTTATGTATATGCTGACACATAGGGGTGGATCTAGACTTAAGTAAGTGCTTGAAATAAGTTACTCCTGGACTAAACCATCTTGATTGCAGGGGGACTCAAGTTAATTGTTTTCTTTGAATTGCTTACTGCACACAGATACTGACCAGCTTTACTATCACACTGTTATTTAGACTGGGATAGGAAACATCACCTCTTACCTCTAATACTGTTTGCAACAGATGCAATATGACTCCCCTGCAATCAACATGGTTTAGCCCAGGAGTAACTAATTTCAAGCACTTACTTAAGTCTGGATCCAGCCCATAGTGTTATAACTCATATAATGTAACCTCTCCTTTGTCACTATATAGTTATCTTGCAAACATGATAAGTATTACCTGCAACACGATTTTGCCATAGGGACAAAGAGTCATAATAATTGTCCACACTGACTACTATTTTTCTCTGATCACTAATTTTCTAATGTATTGGGATACAGTGACTATGGGCCGTATTCAGAGAACGGTTTTATTTTTATGTACGCAATTATATGCACAACCGGAGGAAGGAAACACCCACCAAAAACCCCGACACTCCCCTCTCCCGGATGTGCTGTCAGGGCTTACGAGTCCCTAGACCACTCTGTTCTTTAAGTGTGTAGTTACGTGCATGTACTTACGTGCATATATACTTACGTGAGAGTATGTACTCCATCCGTGCAATTCTTTATAACCATGAGTTCATTTAAATGCCCCCCTCCACCCACTGTTATGTAAATTTTCCCATGCGTCAGATTTCCATGAGTATATCCCCAAGTGTGATTCACATGTACGTTCGTTGATCTGATCCTAAAAATACGCACGCAACTTCTCTCGAAAACGGATCTCTGAATACGACCCTATCTCTTTACTGAACAACACTTTCTACTGCAGCCTTTTTTTTTCAGTTATTGGTGGCTTGTCTAATAACAAAGAGTTAAAATACAAACAGACCAAATGTCTCCAATAAGGTTCTCTTGAATTGTTTCTAAATCTTTTGAAGTCATAAACTTTCATCTCTAATCTGCCTTCAGTGCCTGCTTAATGGAACTCCCAACCTTCATACAAGCCTTACTTACATCAACTTATATAAAACTGATATATCTTGATAGACATGAGTACTGTACTTAACACAAAACCCTTCAAAAAAATTGAGTTCTAAGGTCACTTTCTAAGAGGTGTGTTGAGCTGTATGATAAACAGTAAATAGGTTTTTACTTGGCCTCTGCTTTTGGAGAATATATATTTTAGAATGGGTAAGTATGACATTCCGCATTCTTATTCATTTTTTGGAAGCTGCCTGACCCGCCGACCGGAGAGTTGAGTAATGTTCTCTATGGACGTTTAGGCAGTGGGGAAGGGAGGGTTAGGGTTAGGGTACTGGATAGGGAAGAATAGGGTATTGGAAAGGGGAGGGTATTTTTTTTAAGCAAGCAAAACTGCAAAAATTGAAAAGTGGAGATGTTGGCCATAGAAACCAATGAGATTCTAGTTGACATTCTCTATTATGTAATAGGAAAGTGAGAGCTAGAATCTCATTGGTTGCTATGGGCAACAGGTCCACATTTCCTTTTCCACAGTTTAGTAAATCTAACCCTAGATGGCAATATACTGTGCTGGAGTGTGGAAAATAATAAAGTTACAGTTGAAAAAAATGAATTTCCTCAGTCTCACATCATTTTATTGCTTTCTAACATTATGAGTCAACAAATACCACACAACTTATTGTATTTTCCCCAGTCGTAAAATATTTGTTATACTTAGATGTATGCCCATAGGTAACATTATGATTGTATATAAACATTTCATTGATGTTTATTCCCTGAGACTAAAATTAAAATGTACAGAAAAGTTCAAGAACCACAAAATATTGTGTTGGATGCCTGTGATATAAATACAATAGCATTTAATTCACCAACAGATGGTGTCTGAGAAAACAGCAGAGTCATCAAACAAATTGGGAGAAAAAAAATGATACCCATGTGATCAAACGACCTTGAGTAAGCAGGATTCCTATCCGTGCAACAGGGGAATTACGTACGGCACGCACATAATTTCCCTGTCTTTTAGGTTGTGCACATGCGCACAACCTCATTACATTAGCGTAACAGTCAGTGTGCGTAACGAAAGGTATGTATGCCTACTGTTACCTAAAATGGGCTTGGAGCGTCGAAGCTCAGAGAACAACTCAACTTTATGCATTTCATGTACAAACTTTTATTTGCATGGGGTTTATCAAGTTTGACTAAACTCTACAATCCTTTTTAATGTATACTTCTTTATATTTGCTTACTCAAGGTCGTTTGATCATATGGGTATCATTTTTTTTCTCTCAATTTGTTTGATGACTCTGCTGTTTTCTCAGACACCATCTGTTGGTGAATTAAATGCTATTGTATTTATATCACAGGCATCCAACACAATATTTTGTGGTTCTTGAACTTTTCTGTACATTTTAATTTTAGTCTCAGGGAATAAACATCAATGAAATGTTTATATACAATCATAATGTTACCTATGGGCATACATCTAAGTATAACAAATATTTTACGACTGGGGAAAATACAATAAGTTGTGTGGTATTTGTTGACTCATAATGTTAGAAAGCAATAAAATGATGTGAGACTGAGGAAATTCATTTTTTTCAACTGTAACTTTATTATTTTCCACACTCCAGCACAGTATATTGCCATCTAGGGTTAGATTTACTAAACTGTGGAAAAGGAAATGTGGACCTGTTGCCCATAGCAACCAATGAGATTCTAGCTCTCACTTTCCTACTCCTATGTCTGTAAAGTTATGTTAAAGAGATACATAGTAATGTTCAGAAACAACCAGTGTATGAAGCTTCTGCTGAAGCAACAGGTCTATCCATACTGATGTTTATGTAAATTGTTGTTTCAACAATCATAAAGGTCATAAATGTATTTGCCCTGTTAGTCAACACAACTTTGATTTTAGTGAGAACATGGCAATTTTTGTTATTTTCTGGACATGTTTAGTATCTATTTTTCAGTTTTACTTCTATATGGTAAATCTGATTATAAAATAATTTAAGTATGTGATAGTCAAGGAAGCAAATATGATATGCATAGAGATAGATAGGCATCTTTTTAATCTAAATTACTAAAAATCTATATTGCTAAATGAATTACTAAATTAATCTAAATTGCTAAAATTGGCAGCACATCAAAGCATATTTTACAAAAATTGTATGCATAAAAATTAATTTGCAAATGTAAAGTTTACAGGGATAATGGGCCGGATCCAGAACTACGTCCGTCTTCCATAGACGGACGTAGTTCACTACACAGTAGCTACTGCGCATTCGTAGTAGCTATTGTACGTAATCTGCGTATCGTTTCGATACGTAGATTGCATATATGCGGTCTTTTAGACCGCATATACGCAATCTACGTATTGAAACGATACGCAGATTGCGTACAATAGCTACTACGCATGCGCAGTAGCTATTGTTTAGTGAACTACGTCCGTCTATGGAAGACAGACGTAGTTCTGGATCCGGCCCAATGTTCTTTGCACCTTGAGTCTTTGCACAGAAATACCATATTTTTTCAGCATGCATAGATTCAGAAAGATATGATGACAGTACTTATTGAGGAGGAGATGTTAGGTGATCATTATTCTATTACCAAACTTGAGTTAAGTGTACAGAAACGTCCCTACTACTAACTTGGTTGGAATTCTGATTTGAGGACCGGATTCAGACTAGCATCTGGCACCCTGCTTAGGCCATCAAAGTGCACAAGTGGGGTGGTCTGAGTGGAGGGTGTAGTCAAATGAGTAGCCAATTAACCTACCAGTATGTTTTTGGCATGTGGGAGGAAATCAGAGCACCTGGAGGAAATCCAAGCAGACACGGGGAGAATTTACAAACTCCACATAGATAAGGCTTAGTCCGGTAATTAAACTCATGACCTCAGTGCTGTGAGGCACAAGTGCTACTCACTGAACCACTGTGCTGCCCAATATATAATAGCATATAATGCACACTATGATATAAGGTTGGAGTTGGGAGTAAGGGCTAAACAGGTGCTAGTGTACAGTTTGGTAAAAAAAAAAACATTCTGCAGTGCAGTGT
>WWET01001159.1:26444-53008 GCA_011038615.1 Limnodynastes dumerilii
GCTATGTCTAAAGATGTGAAGGATTTCATTGGTGCTTGTTCTGTATGCGCTCAGAACAAAGCCTCACGCTCATTGCCTGGGGGTCTCCTTCATCCATTATCCATTCCTAAACGTCCATGGACGCACATTTCTATGGATTTCGTCACGGATCTCCCGCGGTCTTCTAACAACACGACCATCTGGGTTATTGTTGACCGTTTCAGTAAGATGGCTCACTTTGTTCCACTAAAAGGACTCCCTTCGGCCCAAGAATTGGTTGAACTTTTTCTTCAAGAAATCGTGAGGCTTCACGGCCTCCCTACGGACATCGTTTCAGATAGAGGAGTACAATTCGTGGCCCGTTTCTGGAGATCATTTTGCAAGTTACTACGAATCTCAGTCAGCTTATCTTCAGGGTATCACCCACAGTCCAACGGTCAGACAGAACGTATTAATCAAAGCCTTGAACAATTTCTTAGATGTTACATCTCCAAGTTACAAGATAATTGGTCACAAAACCTGGCCTGGGCGGAGTTCGCTTACAATAATGCTACTCATTCTTCAACCAAATCATCTCCCTTCTTTTGCGTCCTGGGTCATCATCCTCGTTCCAACTCATTCCTTCAACCGGAAGTTGATTCATCCATGGAGTTCAGATCTATGAGTAATAGGATTAAAAACATATGGGCCAAAGTGAATAAATCACTTCAGGATGCAGCCATAACTTCGAAAAAGAATTCAGACAAGCGAAGGAGAAGAGTTTCGTACAGAGTTGGAGATAAAGTATGGCTCTCTACTAAAAACATCCATATTCGTCAACCTTCCAAGAAATTGGGTCCTAAGTTTATTGGCCCATTCATTGTTATCAAGAAGATTAACCCGGTGGCTGTCAAACTCAATCTTCCAAGGAATATGAAAATTCCCAACTCCTTTCATGTCTCTCTCCTCAAGCCTTTTCGTTCTTCTAGGAAGTTTCCTACAGGTACTTTACCCAGACCACCACCACTTCTTCGTCATGGTTAGGAGGAATATGAAGTGGAGATCATCCTAGATTCCAAATGGGTTCAAGGTCAAATACATTATTTAGTTTACTGGAGAGGATATGGTCCTGAAGAATGAGAATGGGTTCCAGCACGCAACATTCATGCCAGTAAACTTGTTCAAGAATTCCATGCCAAGTTTCCTCAGAAACCAGCTCCTAGGGGTTCCTTGACCCCTCATCAAGGGGGGGTACTGTTAGGGGCCGTCGCGCTGCACTTGCCACTCACCTTGTTTCCCCCGCGGCGGGCTCCGTCTCTGGCTCCGGCTCCTGGCGTGTCCCTGCTCCCTCCTGCAGCGCTGCGTCACTAGTAAACAAAGCCACGTGTTGCGTGGCTGCGGCGGCTGCGGGCACGCGCTGGAGAGAGTGTAGGCGCGCCTGTTACTGCCCTATTGTAGCGCTGTAGGGATTAGCCTAGCCTATGAGAGGTAGGCTAATCCTATTTAACCCCTGTGTTTTTGGCGCTCTCTGATGGTTATAGAACCTGTTCCACAGCTCTGTGACCTGCTATCTTGTTTGTTTGCCTAGTGCCCTTGTTGCCTAGTGAATTTCTGAGTGTCCCATCCAGTCCCTTCCTAGTACCTAGCCTTAATTTACCTACTGTCCTCTGGTTCCGATATTTCTCCTACCTTCTTGTATATACCCAGTTTGTGTTTACCTGGTCTTTCCTGTACGCTAGTGTTTGTTTACCCCCTTCGGGGGTAACCATTGTTTGAGTGTGTGTGTGAGTTTCCCAGTAAGTCTTGTCCGTGAGTATTGTCGTTCGTTACTAGCCAGCCTCTGCTGACTAGTCTTTTCCCATTTCTCCCCGCTATCTTCTCTTTCTTTCCCTCTCCCGGGTGTCGTCACTGGAGCCGCGGCCTGTGGGTAAACCGGGGGAACCGTCCATCCTCACCATTAGAGGCTCTGGCGAAGAACCTAGTCCTGCTAGACCCCGCAACCAGGTTAGGCGCCACCCGCTACACACACGAGCTACCAGGTACCATTACCTGCATTGTGGGAAGTCCTATTCTGTTAGCTTCGGTATTCCTAGTCTAGCCTATCCCAGCTTGCACCCACCCGCTGGTGTCATAACACCTAAGAGCCACATTTCACTACCACCGTTAGCATGCCTCTCCTCTAATCTTTGCCATATCGTGGATTGCCGCATCACAAAGGCATCATGGCTGCTGCCAGGATACTTTGGCAACCATGTTCCGAATAAGGAGGGATGAGTCACATATCATTTGGACATTAATGAAGTGGAAACTCTTTCTATTTAAAAAAACAGAAGCGTTTCCACTCCTTGGGACCAATGCGATATGTCCCATCCACAGCCCCTATTACATGTGGGAAACCAGCAATGGTGGAAAACTGCTGTTTAATCTCCACAAGGGCTGCCTCAATGCTCTCAAAACCGTGTCCAGGACATGGCTGAAAGATAAGATGACTGGGACACTCCTGTTGCGCAACCCATGACCCGATGGAATGAGCCTGATGCACAAAATTGTAACACCGCCAGGAGTTTTGTAAGCGGTGAAATTGCTGTACGTGACATGACATTAGAAGTCAGGTCACTCGGCACAAGTGCAAGAGTGTCCATGATGATATGTGGTGGAAGGCGATATATGCGCCTGACCTCATCATCAGTCACGTTAAAGAGGCTGACATGGTGCCTATAGATGCACTCACGAGGCCTCAGGCGATGAAGAGGACGCAGACGATGTTCCCTCCTCTGTAGCTGCTCCTCTTCCACAGCCAGATTACCCATCTCAGTTGCCAGATAATATGAAAAAATTAAAGTAACAAGTTAAATATGAACCATAAAAAAGTGGACTATTGCAGTGTTTCATTAAAATTAACATCAAGCATTATTTTTTTTTAAATTCTTCACACATTGAACAATGAAACAGTGAAGGCTAACTCAACATACACACACACACACACACACACACACACACACACACACACACGTGAGAACAAATAACAAACATGTTAGTAAGTAAACTTACAACACCAAGTTCATCATTTCGTTCCATCTGCCCCAAAAAAATAAAATATATGATAAACACTAACAATTATTTCTGTGACCATTGTAATTACAATTAACCCATTTTATGAGAAAATATCACAATAACATTTAACAAAAAAAAAAAATTGTGCATCATATCATAAAAGACATAATTTTGCCAATGTAAAATGAACTTTCTTACTTACCTTCAAATGACATTAAAAAAGTGAACACACCAAACTCCAATTAAATCCAAGTACACTCCAAGGGCCACAAAAGTGCTAGTGAAAAACAACCCAAATTACTGCTAGCTTTTCCCTACTTATAAAGGAGAGCTACAACTATTTGTCAACTATCTGTAGCTGGTGCAGCACTTAATTGATTGGCTTGTAAAATAGCAGAATGTATGCATGAAACGTATAAAGACTTATATCCGTATGTACGCTATTTAGTATTGTTGCCGTTCTTCTGTAAGCTTACAAAATCCTACTCTAGGTACGTTCTTGTTACATACTCTTTACGATTGCATAACCGTACACGAGGATCAGCCGTTCAAACGCAATCACGCCCACTTTGGACATAAGCATAAATAGAAACTCCCTCTCAATACGAAATACACGCCCCTTGCATAAAAACAGTATTTACGTCCTTACTTTGGTCTTGATCGATCGGCCGTCCATACTAAAGACGGCACGCATGCGCAGAAGGGGGAAAACTTGCAAATTTACACTTATGATGAGCGTAAAACCGCTTCCGTGCGTAGGTCTGGATCAGGCCCATGGAGTCTGTCTCTGTAGGACTACAATAGAGGGTCACAGTGGCAGGACACACCATTCACTTTGGCTCTCTATAGCAGTACTGCAGAAAAAGATTCCACACCGCTACTTAAGAAACAGCCGGCTCCTCTATCATTCCATGCACTGACGCTGATGTGATAACATCAGTTTCTTTGCAGAGAAGATAGAGGAGTCACCAAGTGCTATTGCTGGAGGCAGTTGAGTTAGGGGGCTCATTTAAAATTCTGATAAGGGGCCCACAAAGTTCTAGTTACACTTCTACCTATGACATCTCGAATGTTCTAATAAGGCATTATATATGCTATTCAACTGTTTAAACTCTCATCCTATACCACTACAACCATAGACAGAGAATTCCAGCTATGATGCGGTAAAGCATCACAGTTAAGGATCTGTAAGAGCTATCAACATGGTTCTCATTTATGACTGTGTCCTGAACAACCCAAGTACCACACACCTATTAAGATCCACAATCAGTAGCCCACAATTCCATGATAGTCGCTAAATCCCCACAGATTAATAATCAAATTTCCCTATAATGTATCTAAGCATTCACTCACCCTTTTATTCTGTACAGGGAAACAAAGCCAGGATAAAAACACATTTACTATACAGTGAAGCTGTAAGAAAATTTAAACCACTAAAAAACACTCAAAACAGCAGCCTTAAAATACATTAAAGAGTTCCCCAAACTCTAATAGGAAAAAAAGGGAGTAAAAATGTGTAAAATAGTGCTAATAGAAAAGCCCTTATAAATAAACCAATGGTTTAAAATGATCATATTAAATGTATACAACTGCGTGATATTAAAAGAAAGAGCTTGAGAAAGGGCTTCCCGCTCAAAATGCGTTGTGACTCCGGGACCTCCTTTGACGGCTGACTCCTTTTAATCTCTGCCTGCCTGTCGGGACATCCTTACCATTGGCACTGCCTGGGCTTTCTTAACACCTCCGCCCAGGCGGCTATTTTCAATCATTAGTTGGTTATTTGAAATAAGTAAAGTGGATCAAAGGATTTTTTATTTAATTTTGTGTATTTATTTTTATTAATGTGAAAGTAAAGATTATATTTTATTCATATCTGCTTTTTGTTTCTCTTTTGGAGGTTGAGGGGACGTAATTTATATCTGCCTGAATTAATTTACAGGCACCCTCCATCAGCTGTTTGTTACAATATATTGTTATGTGCCGCCGGGAGCCGCCTGCCTTTAGCACTACTCACCCGCCTGCTGCCTGCCACGAGGAACCGCCAGCCTCTAACTCCTGGCACCCGTCCCAAGCCTCCAGCACATGCCGCGATCGGCATATAAACAATACCACGTGGAGCGCCACCGCATCGCCAATCGGGCGCGCTCCATTCTCTACCTATGTTATGAGGCGCTATCCCATCCAGGGGAGGTGTTCAGCCAGCTGAAGGAGGCTGAAGGCTGCTCAGCCTATCAGAGACTAGCAGCCACTATTTCAGTCCAGCCATACCAACGCTATGCGCCGGTTATAGTCTCAGTCCTGCTGTTCTGTGACCTGTTGCTTTGCTTTTTCTGCTTTGTGCCCTGTGCCTTGTGCTTTGCACTTATCCTCGTGCATCCTGTTTGTTCTTGTCATTCCCTCTACCACTGTCTCGTTCAGTGTTCTCCTGCGTGTTGTGCGTCACAGGTCAGTCTCTTCTGACGTTGTCTCTTCCCGCTTTCTGCTATTATCTGCTCCTCTGCTATCTATATACATCTTTATATTCCTCCTTCGTCACCCAGGCATTGCCACCGGGGACCATGACTTGCTAGGTGTCCTGCAGCCAAGACTATCCCCACCATCTGGGGCTTTAGTGAACACCAGGCCCTAGTTAGGCTCCGGACCCCGGTCGACTCCCTTGCCTCTCTCCAGACGCCTGTTGCTATCTGGATTCTCACCAGTACTCAGTGGCAATCACTTCTACCAGCCATGTGTACCTCAGGTACTGTAACATTATAACCAGCCAAACACAGGTTACTAGCTACAATAACATAGACCCTACTAATGAAGCTATTAATACCTACGATCAGATGTCCAATCTGGGCCAGATGGTCCAAATCCTAACTGATCGGGTCCATTCTCAAGATGGGGTCATTGCTTATCTACGCTCCCCACCTGATGAGGCCTCAGCCTCTGCCCCTGGTCCACCTCAGGCAACAGTGGATGTCAAGGCTAATTTATTTGATCGGTTCTCGGGAGACAGAACTCAGTTTATGTTATTTAAAGAGAGTTGCAAACTCTATTTTTAACTCAGACCACATGCAACTGGCTCCGAATTTCAAAGAGTAGGACTGATCATTACTCTGCTCCAAGGGGATCCCCAGGCTTGGGCCTTCAGCTTTCTGCCAGACAGTCCCGCCCGACAAACCATGGACATATTCTTTGAAGCCCTGAGGTTGCTATATGACAATCCGGATCATCTGGTTACGGCAGTCCAAGCTCAGTTCCCTACGTCAAGGTAGGAAGTCGACAAAGGAATACTGCTCTGAATTCCATTGTTGGTCGAACGACAGTGGGTGGAATGATCCGGCCTTGCATAGTCAATTCCGAGTCGGACTTTCTGAACAGGTCAAGGACGCTCTGGTTCAGTTCCCCGCTGCCAAGATGCTGGACGATCTTACATGTCTAGCAATTAAAGTGGACTGACGACTGAAAGAACGTCGGCTGGAGAGAGATTCCTCTAATTCCTCAGCCTTCTCCACAGTTCAAGTTCCTTCTGAAATCTCCACTGGCGAGGAATCTATGCAAATTGGATCGTTTCAGGAGAAGTCTCGACAACGACAACTGGGTCTCTGCCTTTATTGTGGGGGCAAAGCTCACTGAGCCGATAATTGTCCTAACAATCCAGTGCCAGCGGGAAACACTTAACCCAGTGGGAAGATAAAAGGGCTCCGACTGGGTATTCATCTTATCTCTGTTACACGCAGCAGGAAAGCCCTCAGCAGAATGTGAAGTTCTCCCTCTGATGCTAAGTGTCTCATTTCCCTCAGCTGTCTGATAATTGTGAGTTTTCTATCTCTCACTTTCTGTACCTGCTCTGAGTTTTCCATCTGCTCAGAGCTCTGTTGTGCCACTGTACTTTCCATCTTGCAGTGAGTATATCGCTGTGTGTACCATCTCTGCAGTGTGTATTTCGCTGTGTGTACCATCTCTGCAGTGTGTATTTTGTTGTGTGTACCATCTCTGCATTGTGTATTTCGCTGTGTGTACCATCTATGCAGTGTGTATTTCGCTGTGTGGTTTCCTTGCAGCTTGCTGACCCAAGCTCTTGGCCTAGTGCTAGTCTCTTGGTGTTCTCCATCTCACTCTGTGTAGCTCTTCTGTTTCTATCTCCACTGTGTCCATCTCCAGTGTGTAGTGTCTGGCGTGAGTCAGTCCATCGGACTCTGTCTGTGGTGCGCTGTTTACAACATTGTAGCCATCTCCTGCTGTTTCCCTGCATACTTACCCTGCTCAGTTCTGTGTCTGGTCCGTGGGTTCCAGCAGTATCCTTTATGCCTGGGTTCCTGCTTAACATTTTGTATGCCTTCTGTTTTCTTGTTGTGCAAGGGTTCCGGCAGAGTCATTGTTGTGTCTGGGTTCCTGGTTACGAGTCGGTTCCAGTGCAAGCACCTTTGCTGCAGTACCCCTTGAGGGCTATCGCCGGGTGCCGCGACCTACCAGTCTAGCAGCCCAGACTATCCTCACCATCAGAGGCTCTAGTGAAGACATGGTGCTGGTACAGACTCCGCGCCCCGGTGAGAATCCACCTGGCTGACTGTAACAATCTCTACTAAAAACTCCCTTCTTGTGCTTGCCCAATTATCCGTTGGAGATCAGATGATCAATCTTCTTGCTATCATCAACAGAGGTGCGGCTGGTAACTTTATTGACACTGATATGGCTCAATCCTTGAACCTGGATACCAAACTCATCTCCTCTCCATTGACCGCCTGTGGCTTGGACGGAAGACCCCTCGCTGAGGGATTTATTCGTAGGAGTACTCTATCACTTTGTTTGACTGTTGGCATCTGTCACTCCGAGCAAATAGAGTTCAAAGTAGAAATTATTAGTTGGGGTAAATCCTGTGCGAGAACTTGTATCTCGCGACCCATTCATATTTGTCAGACTTCAAACTTTCACGTTCCACCTCAATATGCAGATTTTTCTGATGTCTATAGCAACCAAGCTTCAGAGGAACTTCCTCCACATCGTGCCTCGGACTGTGCCATTGACTTAGTTCCCTGGGCCAAACTCCTGAAGGAAAGATTGTTCTTTCTTTCCCAGCCTGAGACATCCACCATGAAGAAATATTCATGCCCTTCAAAGTCACCCGTTGGAGCTGGCTGCTTCTTCGTGGCAAAGAAAAATGGATCCTTAAGGCCGTGCATCGATTACTGGGCCTTGAACAAGATTACTATAAAAAATACCTACCCTTTTCCACGGATTTCAGATCTTTTTGACAGCTGAAGAGGTGCGGCTCTCTTCACGAAGATTGACCTCTGGGGTGCCTACAATCTCGTAAAGTATACATGAGGGCAACCAATGGAAGACAGCGTTCAACACCCTCTCCGGACATTGGGCCAGATCCAGAACAACGCTTGTGAGCGAATTTACGTGTGGCGGAGACGTAAAATCGCCTTTTGGTAAGTACTGTGCATGCGCACCATAGAAAATACGCTCATTAACGTACCGTAATTGTGAACGTATGGGCCATTCATGTATGTGTCACATAAATACTTACGTGTGGGCGTGCCAATTTTACGTAAGTGCAAAATACGTCTGAAATACGTTAAGTAGGCTGGGGCTTGTATTTAAAGTGTACAGTATGGGCGTGCTTAGCTGCGTAAATACGTGTTGCCTATACGTACGTGTGCGGATCACTGCTGTTACGTTGCCAAAAGTAAAGGTAGGGTTTGAAAAGCTTATCTTGACAAAATGCATACATTCAAGGGGTGTGCCAAAGGGAGTGTATAGAAGGTACGCAAGCGTAAATACGCTACGCGAGTAAACGTACGGCAAGCGTAGTTCTAGATCTACCCCATTTTGAGTACCTAGTGATGCCCTTTGGTCTCTGTAATGCGCCAGCCTTCATCCAGGACCTCATTAATGAGATTTTATGAGACTTCTTTAGAGACTTTATTGTTGTTTATCTTGACAATATACTCATCTTTTTAACTGACATTGAGTCTCACCATGTTCATGTCCGACAGGTCCTCACTCGCCTTCTAGAAAATCACCTCTTTGCCAAGGGAGAGAAGTGCGAGTTTGAAGTGGATAAACTTACGTCCCTGGGTTGCGTAATTTTTCCAGAAGGTTTTGCCATGGATGCAGCCAAAGTAAAGGTGATCCTGGATTGGGTTCAACCTACCAATCTGAAGGCCATGCAAAGATTCCTTGGTTTTTTAAATTACTACAGACGCTTTATCCGAGGGATGTGTATGCCTCACGAAGAAAGGGGCAGAACCTTGTCGGTGGTCTCCTGAGGCGGTAAAAGCATTTCATGCTCATAAGAAAGCCTTTATTTCTGCACCGGTGCTCCACCATCCTAATCCCGATCTTCAATTAATTTTGGAAGTGGACACTTCCGACATTGGAGTCAGGGCTGTCCTCTCACAACAGGATCGTGAAGACAGGAAGAAAATTTTCCACTGCCGAACAGAATTACAATGTTGGTAACAGGGAACTGTTAGCCATTAAATTGACATTAGAAGAATGGAGACACTGGCTGGAGGGAGCTTCTCATACCATCATGATTCTCACTGACCACAAAAATCTTGCTTATATGGAATCCGCTAAGAGACTAAATCCTAGACAGGTCAGATTCTTTACACGTTTTGACTTTGTCATTACCTACCTTCCTGGATCTCAGAACAAAATAGCTAATGCCCCACCTCGCTCTTTCTTGCCCGAACATGCGACCACCTCTCTCCCCTTCCAATTGTTCCATCGGCTTCGATCTTTGTTGGTCTTACTCAGGATCTGCACGCACTTATCATGCACTCTCAATACCAGGCACCCTCTCGGAAGCCACGCAACCATCTCTTTGTTCTGGAAAGATTAAGGAACCCTGGGGTGCAGAAATCCTTGGACTTATTGTCTCGTATTGTCTGGTGGCCTGCCATGTCCAGAGATGTCAAGGAATTTGTCAGTTCTTGTCTGGTCTGTGCTCAAAACAAATCTTCTTGGTCACCGCCCCTGGGGCTTCTTCATCCTTTGTCCATTTCTAGACGTCCTTGGATGCACCTTTCCATGGATTTTGTCACGGATCTTCCTAACTCCTTGGGTAAAACTACAGTCTGAGTCATTGTTGATCGGTATAGTAAAATGGCTCACTTTGTACCCCTGACGGGCTTACCATCCGCTCAAGAATTGGCAGATGTGTTCGTGAATAATGCCATTTGACTTCAAGACCTACCCATGGACATTGTGTCAGACAGAGGGTCTCAGTTCGTTGCTCGCTTTTGTAAAGCTTTTTGCAAATTGCTCCAAATCACTGTCAGTCTTTCCTCGGGATATCACCCTCAATCCAATGGTCAGACTGAGCGAATCAACCAAAATCTGGAACAGTATCTTAGATGCTACATGTCTAAACTTCAAGATAATTGGGCACAGAACCTGGCCTGGGCAGAATTCGCCTACAATAATGCTTCATACTCTACTATTAAGCTATCCCTGTTCTTCTGTGTCTTGGGATACCAACCCCATTCCAACTCCTTTCAACAACCTGAGGTGGACCAGTCTTCAGAATCCAGAAATATTGCTAGGAAGATCAGGTCTATTTGGAGCAAGGTTAATAAATCTCTTCAAGATGGAGAGGTGTCTAAGAAAGCTATAGTAGATGAATGGAGGACAAAAGCTTCTTTTAAAGTAGGTGACAAAATTTGACTATCCACCAAAAACATTCGGATCCAACAACCTTTTAGAAAGCTAGGTCCACGCTTTATCAGACCATTCACTATTATCAAGAGGATTAATTCTGTAGCCTTTAAGTAAAATCTTCCTTACAACATGAAGATTCCAAAATGGTCCAGGGACAGGTTAATTACCTGGTCCATTGGAGAGGTTATGGATTGGAAAAATGTCAGTGGGTACCAGCACGCAACATTCATGCCAATAAACTCCTTAGATAATTTCATACCAAATTCGCAAAGTAGCCAGTTTCTAGGGGTTTATTAACCCCTCGTTAAGGGGGAGTACTGTTATGTGCCACCGGGAGCCGTCTGCCCTTATCACTACTCACCTGCCTGCTGCCCGCCGCCAGGACCACTGACCTCTAACTCCCGGCACCCGTCCCGAGCCTCCAGCACATGCCGCTATCAACATGTAAACAACGACCACGTGGGGCGCCGCCGCATCGCCGATCGGGCGCGCTCCACTCTTTACCTGTGTCATGAGGTGCTCTCCCGTCCAGGGCAGGCGTTCAGCCAGCTGAAGGAGGCTGGAGGCTGCTCAGCTTATCAGAGGCTATCAGCCTCTATTTCAGTCCAGCCGTACCAACGCTATGCGCCGGTTATAGTCTCAGCCCTGCTGTTCTGTGACCTACTGCCTTGCTCTTTCTGCCTTATGCCCTGTGCCTTGTGCTTTGATCTTGATTACCCCAGCCTTTCCTGCCTGGTTCCCTGCCTTGGTCCTCTCCTCTCTGTTCCAGTCACTCTCTCTTTCTTTCTCTCTCTCTCTCTTCCTGGTGTTTTTCCCTTAGTGTTTAAACCTTGTCTCTCCTGAGTGCTAGTTCTTGTTACCCCTTCGGAGGTCCCGCTAGTTGAGTCTGTGAGTGATTATCCTCATGCATCCTGCCAGTCCTGGCGTTGCTTTTTATAATTTAAAATATCATGATTGTGGTACTAATAGTTATAAATATTATATAAATAGCATAAAGCAATAATAAAGTTTGAGTAATTTTTTTTGAGTAAAGATATATTGTATGTTATGCCAAGTACTTATATATTTTTCTGCTTGCCCCTAGTGTCAACCAACCTGATGGTTACATAGTGAGAAGGAAATGTTTATATCGGTGCCCTAGCAACTGAACTCTAGCTGTAGGACCCAGAGAGATGCAGTAGTGGAGTGGAGTACACGTCTCCATAACAACACTGCATCATCACAGGCAGACGGCCCGCTGTTCCGGAAGCAGGGCGCCGACTAGTATGACCTCCACGAGGGACCAGAAGGGTGGGTGTTAGACACAGGTGCAGGTAACGTTGGTATGCCAAGCTGATACTTGGATTAAATATTGGATTAAATATTTGAACTTTTACAAGCTTGTGAGTGCCTTTCTTTGTGGATGTTTATATATATATATACACACACACACACACACACACTCCATGTGAAAAACATGGAGGTTAAACAGGCCATAATGAAAGGTGTTTGCATGTTGCATCAGGAAGGAAAAAGGAATATGTGTGTTTTGTGTATAAGGCCCAAGATGGAAGTCATGTACAAAGGCCCAAGATGAGACAAAGGGGTAGATCCAGAACAACGTGTGTGCGTACGTATTTTAGCGGTGCGTATTTTCGTACACGTAAGGTCAATACACTCCCCACGGCACACCCCTTGCACGGACGTATTTTCTCAAATTACGCGACCCACACCCGAACTTAACTTTTCCTAACGTAACAGAATACGTCCGCTCACGGGCGTACAGACTACGCGAACGTACGCAGCTTAGCACGCCCATACTGTACACTTTAAATACCACCCCCCGCCTACTTCCCGTAAAACGCACGTATTGGTCACTAACGTAAATTTGGCACGCCCACACGTAAGTATTTACGTTAGCAATACGTGAATTCTCCATACGTTTGAAAATACGCTACGTGAATGTGCGTATTTTCTGCGGTGCGCATGCGCAGTGCGTACAAATCTGCGAATTTCCGTGTCCGCCACACGTAAATTCGCGGAAATGCGTAGTTCAGGATCTGCCCCAAAGGGAGTAAACATGTGTAAATTAGGTATTGAGGACATGTGACCGTATGCACACCTAATAGGTGTGGAAATTTAAGAATTAACCCACTATGCAGTAGGTTAATTATGAAACATAAGTACCACTTAGGTATGACTGACTATGTGCATGCGGTCTATAAAGACCGCACATAGTTATTTAAGTAATAAGAGGCATGCCACGGCAGCCTCAGGCCTATTTTTAAGAAGAGTGTGTGGGAGGGATTTAAATGAACCGTGGAAGACGTGGGGAGGGGATCTTAAGGAAGCCCTATGAAACTTTTAAGAGCCATTAAGCTCCGAAAAACGGGGGCGAGTGTGGGGCTTTCGTGTAGTGGAGCTGCAGGAAATGTTGTGGATATGAATCTGGCTTATAACCTAGGTACCTTGATATTGTGTATCTTCACATTGAGAACCGTGATATTGTGTACCGTAACAGCACCTCTGACAGGCGGCTGGATTCAGTATCTCACCGCTCTTGTGAGGCTTACTGTTTGTGGCCCGTATGCAGAACTCCGGCCGCATTGTAATTGCGGTCGGAGTTTTCAGAAAAGTGCTACTGCGCATGTGCAGTAATTTTGTAACGTAATCTACGTTACTTCTTGCAACATAGATTACGTATACGCGGTCTTAAAGAGAAAGGTGCCGATAATCTCTTTCCGCATAGACCTTATGATTGCACTATTGAACTTATTCTAGCTGACAAATATTATTAATACCTGGAGTTTGATGCCAGGACTGCAGAAGACCAATATAGTAAGTAGAAATTTATTTAAGGTAGCAGAGTAAAAGAACAGATACACTATACAGAAATAACAGAAAGTGACTATACAAGTACAAGGTAACAGATTCTAGACAAATACACAGGTGAGAAATAACGGATGTCAGACAGGGTATACAGGTTATAGAAACTGGTAAAAAGGACAAAGATCAATAACATCAATACATACAAGGAACCTTAGAGAACAAGCAGGAATGCAAACAAGTTTAGACAGATTACAGGAACACATCAGAGACCAGAAAGTTAACACAAAAGGAACAGGGAGCAGGAAATAATGACCCACATTTAGCTCTGGAGGAGGACATCTAAATTAGGGCAAAGCACAGGTGTATGGTATGGGCGTGTAATTACTCCACAAGAGTCCTACAGCAGCCGCTAGGGACAGGTTGTGGTAATGTCCCAAATAAGAATAACTGGTTGGTCCAGGTCTGCCCCAAGAAGGCAAAAAAGGATACAGCAGACTGTACTACCTTGCATATCTGAAGGCCCAGTCAATGGATGATTATATCAAGGAAAACCTTCAGAACGGATTTATTCGTCCATCCAAGTACCAGGTAGGAACAGGATTAATTGTGTGGCCAAAAAGGATGGATCACTTCAGCATTTGCTTGACTACCTTGGTTCTCTTTGTGTAGTTTTCCCCAGTTGATTGGTAATTAGTCTGGAGGTGTGCCTGATTGCTGAAGCTGATTGAAGATGTGTACCTTAAATAGCCGGCTGCCAGGATCACTGGTTGCCAGTTATAGCGTTTGGTGTCCTGCGTTCTTGCCTGCTGTTTTTCTTGTGGTTGCCTTGTACCTTTTCTCATGGTTTGTCTAGTCCTGTGTATGTGTGGAATGCACAGCATGCTTAGCCTACTACACATGCTGGTGGCTCTGTCCCAGCCAGAGCCCGGTGTCCCCTCTCTGCTTAGCAGTGGTGTGTGTATGTTCCAACCTGCACTGTCCCATGCCCACTGGGTGAGTCTATTCCACCTGACTCATTCTGTTGTCAGCTGCATGCTGTGTTTGTCATCTCACAGCGTGCCGGAGTTAATCTGTTGGACTCCTCCTTTTCGGTATAGGTACCATTGCCATCTGCCATTGTGTCACTCTATTTCTAAATCTAATCAATAGACACTCCCTCTGTCAGTATAGCTGCATGCTGTGTTTGTCATCTGTCAGTGTGTCTGGCTGTTCTAGTACTCTATTGTGAAACTCTCTCTACTTGTGTACCTCTCCTTTGTGTTTATCATAGGTTCTCTCTCATTCTCCTTGTCTGACTCTGCTTGCCATTTCTCCTTCTTTGTGTATCCCATTCCACAGTTATTATTGAAGAATCCTTGAGTTTCTGTCCAAGCTATCTATCTATACGTCCAAATCTGATATCTGTTTGTAGCAGTTAGTGTGTGCTGTGAGTGAGGGTTCTAGTACATTGTCTGGGTTTCTGATATGGGTTCCAGTTCCAGGCATCTGTGCTACAGGTTTCCCTTGAGGGCTATCACTAGGGGCCACAAGCTGCTGGGAGGCAACAGCCACACATATCTCCACCATCAGGGGCTCTAATAAATACCTGGTTTTGGTTAGACTCCATGCCCTTTCCTGGGTCACTATAACAGTGCCATTGGAACTTTTAGAGTATACAAGCTGCAATTTTTATGCAGTACAAACAGAGCTTGCAAATAACTTACAGACTGGAACTTTTAGAGTACACACAATGAGATAACTGAAGAGATTTTGAAGAGTAGAGCAAGCTGGAACTTTCAGAGCATACAGAAGCAGAAATGGAGCCAGCAGAATATGCTGGATACTAGTTGTTCTGGCACTGATGAGACTGGTCAGCCTGTTTAAATAAGCAGTACTTGCTTACTGGATGTTTTGCACAGGTGTGTGGGAATAGTGCATTCAGTTTAGACAGGTGGAGTCATATGAGATATCCCAACATGGAATGCCGGCGCCAGTGGTGTGATTACCAGACAAGGAGAAGTGACAACTAAGTACACCTGTAACAAGATAGATCAAAAACAAGCAGCAACAAATGGTTTAGGCTGGCTTGGCACCGGGCTAGATTTACAAAGGGGCGAGTTTCCCTGTCGATTTGCAAGCTACAGTGATGTGTGGTGAATTTTTAAGGGTTTATTTGCCGTGATTAATCATTTATTTGCAGCGAATTAACCCTTTAAAAAATTGCCAATCATCGTGGCCCTTATTAAATTTAATATTTGTTAATCTTTAATTTAAAAATATGATAAAATTGTCCTTAATAATAATTAAAACCCCAGCCATGCCATGCTGTGGCAAGCTGTGGCATATAATATGATAAAATTGTCCTTAAAAATAATTAAAACCCCAGCCATGCCATGCCTTAGCATGCTGTGGCATATAATACTATAAGGCACAGCATGCCCATATATTGCAAGGCATGCTGTGCCTTTTAGTACCTTTTAATTCTCATCAGAGGGTATAAATAGGGGCCCTGTGAAAGGAGTCATTTGCCGGATGGATCAAACAACAGGCTCCAGAAGAACCTGGCCCGGAGTCACCATGTCCCCTGGCTGGAAAGAAAACTTCAGAAACATGAGTACTGAGACTATTAATTATTTTTTAAACCAATTTTACATACACAAAAATATAAAATAATAAATTACATGTAAAGGAGGAAATTATTATTTTACATTAAGTAAAGGACTACATTTTTATAACATGGATGGACCTTTTTAAAACATTTTTGAAACAAGGAAAGTTAATATTTTTTACACACGGATGGGGGCCATTGTATACTACATTTCAGAAACACTTTCATTTACCCATTGGGGGGGACATAAAATATTTTTGGTATGCTTAGGGGGTATGTAAATTTATATGAAGGGGGGATGTTTTATACTATAATGTGTACAGGATGTCATTTACTATGTACAGGGGTATGGGATGTGATTACTTATTAATGCAAACATTATATATGCGACAGCATGCCATTTAACCTTGGCATACTGCCGCCAATGGTACTGAAAGGCACAACATGCCCTGCAATACATGGGCATCCTGTGCCTTATAGTATTATATTCCGCAGCATGCTATGGGTTCAATGCATGCCATGGCTGGGTCTTCAATTATTATTAAGGACAATTTTATGATATAAAAAAATATTTACTTTGATTATTAATTTTTCTTGAATTTGGTGGGTTTTTTCTCGTCTGAGTTTTAGGCCATTTTAAAAAGATGTTACAAATCGCTGTATAGTAAATACAGCGATTTGTATGTTTTGCCTTTTCTACATTTTCATGGTGATTGCAAAATGGCGATTTAGATAAGGCAGTGTTTGTTAGCAAATACAGCGTTTTTAAAATGGCTGGAAAATTGCCAAAAAAATAGCAATTTAATCGCTGCTTATAAAATCCAGCCCTGCAAGTGATATTTATGGGCTAAGCAAGGAGCATGCACATCAGAGGCTCAAATCCAGGCTCTGTCATCAGGACCATAGCCCCTCCAATGCACTGGATACTGAAGATGACCATGTCAGAAATTGGAGTTCAATCTCATATTCTTCCCCTTAAGAGGATTGAAATTTAGGAGCTCCGTGAACTGAGTAGAACAGGTTGATGACCATGGGTTTTAACAAGAAATGGAAGGTATTCGGAACACAAAGATAAGAGGGAAGGTCCAATTTATAAGCCCCTGAAATGATCAGTTTGGCAGTACAGATTGGTCCATTAAACATTGAGAAAACTTCATAGAGGGCATTCATAGTCAAAATTATGAGTGGATAACCAAACTTAAGGGTAGATCCAGAACTCCATTTGCAATCCGTTTACTAGCGTAGAGTATTTATGTGAGCATACCTTCTATACACTCCCCTATGCATTCCCTATGCATGTACGTACTTTGGCCACTTTACGGTTTCTAAATCCTACCTTACCTTTTGCCAGCGTAACCATTCATGTCTGCACACGTACGTATAGGCAGCGTGTAGTTACACCGCTAAGCATGCCCATACTGTACGATTTAAATGCGTAATTTCGTCGTACTTTCGGCTAATGTAAAATTGGCACGCCCCCTCGAACGTTTTTACGCTACTGATCTGGAAAGGTCCTTACACTCAAGAGTTACGTTACGTTATGTAGCGTATCATCTGTTGTGCACATGCTCAGTACATACCAAATCACCTTTTTACGTCTCAGCCACGTGTAAATACGGAAACATTGTTCTGGATCTGCCCCTTAGTCCCTAGGTTGCAGGTTAGGATTAACTCAAATTTTTATCTGCCTGGATCTTGAAAGGACTGGAAGATTTAAGAAGGAAAGTGCACACTCTCTTCCAGTTTTCAGTGAAATTCTTGTGAAAACTTTCAGATGCTGTGTGCAAGTAGAAATTAACTTGCAGAATGTTAATCACATATATAAGTGTTGTCTGTAGTTGCTTAAGAAAGTTTTCTTGCCTGATTCAACCTACATTTACATGCTAGTTCTGTGGATGTGGGTAAGAGTAAAACCCTGAACTCTGCGGTGCAACCCATAGGTGATGAAGAATAGAGTGGAGGCAGAATATTCATGGTAGTGGTTATTATGAGTGTATTCATCCCAGGAAAACAGGTCTGTCCAGTCGTCCTGGGAGGAGGATAAAGGGCTTCAAGTCCTTATTGACTCGCTCTGTCTGACGATTTGTTTGGGGATGATAAGTAGAGAGAATTTGAGTTGAATTTGCAATCTTTTACTCAAAGCTTGCCAGAAATTGGCCACAAACAGCATTTAATGGTCAGAAATGATTTCTTCAGGACAACAATGTAACCTGAAGAACCTGAAGACAGAAGACCCCAGAGAGGAATGTAATAAGGAATGAGGAATGAAAGTAGGTCATCTTTGAAAGTTGATCCGTCACAATCCAGATCGTATTAAATTGGTTTGATTTGGGAATATCAATGACAAAATTCATAGCAATATGTGTCCATGGAGTGGTAGGTGACAAATAGAGTTCGGAGGAGGACCCCTGAAGATTGTCTGTGAGTTTTGTGTTGTAACCACGTAGAACAAGCAGCCACAAGCATCTGGATGCCCTGTTTCAGAAAAGGCCACCAATAGCCTCTGAACATCTGGGTTTTCAAGGCTCTGGAGTTAAGTATTAAATAATAGTCCTAATGGACCGTGCTCCTCCTCTGCAGCGGTCACCAACACCTCCCAAGGTATATACCTCCTATACCTCAAAATTCGTCAGTCCGATATTACACTAAAGAATATCGGACGAACCAACATAAATGATTAAATAAAGAATGGGGAATCAATGTCCACGCTTAGTGTCCTAAACTAAGTGTGTTAATAACACTGGGGCAGATCCTGAACTACGCATTTCCGCGAATTTACGTGTGGCGGACACGTAAATTCGCAGATTTGTACGCACTGTGCATGCGCACCGCAGAAAATACGCACATTCACGTAGCGTATTTCCAACCGTATAGAGATTTCACGTATTGCTAACGTAAATACTTACGTGTGGGCGTGCCAAATTTACGTTAGTCAACAATACGTGTGTTTTACATGAAGTAGGCGGGGGGTGGTATTTAAAGTGTACAGTATGGGCGTGCTAAGCTGCGTACGTTCGCGTAGTCTGTACGCCCGTGAGCGGACGTATTCTGTTACGTTAGGAAAAGTTAAGGTAGGGTTTGGGTCGCGTAATTTGTGAAAATACGTCCGTGCAAGGGGTGTGCCGTGGGGAGTGTATTGACCTTACGTGTACGAAAATACGCACCGCTAAAATACGTACGCACACACGTAGTTCAGGATCTACCCCACTGTACCTTACAGGGTCCAATTTCAATGTTCAAAAAGTCTTTATATTGTTTCTGTAATTTTCAATCCTTCTCTGTTTTCTTCCCCCTATCTTTGTATTCACGTTTTTTTCATCTTTTCTCTATTTTTCAGGTTCTCTGTCCCAGAGGAAAAAGAAAGAAAAGAAATACTTGTGTGGTAACGTCTGAATCAGGTAAGTTTAAATTTTCATGTATAATGCCTACTCACATTTTATGCATCTTGCTGTATAGACTTATAATGGTTTCTTTTCCGTGTCTTCTCTTAGGATCCCGTCTCGATATCCCCCCGGTCAACCTTGAGAAAGAGCACAACCGTGCTTGAAATGCGTTGGGAAGGAATCCAGAGCGGGAACAGCCCCTTCCCCTCGACATAGTTACCTTGCTCCCTCTCCCTCCCCGAAAGTGTGTACTCATAGGGCCCTTTTTACACAACCGGTAGTGTGAGGAGTTAATTAGGAGCTTAGAGGACGGCAGGGTCTAGGGAACTCAGAGGCTTTTTTGGGCAGTTCCCTCTTTTTTAGAGGGATAGAAGAAGGAATCCATGTTTGGGAGTACATTACTGTTTTCATATATTTTTAACTGAATTGTGGATGTCTTAATAAAATATAAAGAAAAACTGTTTCAATTGGCGCCATAGTAAATTTCCCAATAATTATAGAATTTCGCAATCAGCTTCTACCTTAAGGAGAACCACCCCTAGAAACAACAAATACAAACAGCAAGGAATAGCGCTGTGACTGAGGCGAAAATCTATCAATTTTTGTTGAATAGTAACAATATAATATAGTAAATATTAGCCAATATAGATGAAAATGGGGTAAATGGTATTTAGTACCACCAATTCAAATTATAAAACAATGTTAAAACAATATTAAAACATAGCCTCCTATTAACCACTAGCAACAATAAATTGTCAGTAGCCATTATCAGAATGAAAATATAGATGTATAAGCATACAGAAAATATTCCTGCCTCTAACACCTGTAGCAACTAGGTTGCAAACAAAGTCTCCAAACAAAGTAGGAATTCTCCTGTACATAAACTGTGTAATAGAGATGAGTGATGAATTGATACAACAGCTCCAATTTTATAGATGTAGAGATATAAACTGGTAAATTGTCCAGAGCAAGTGTGAGAGAGACCATACAGACCGGCTTGTAGCTTGGTTAGGCCGCTTGTCGATAGTCTCTTGGACTTCTCCAGAATATGATGGACAGCTGATTCCTTAAAGGCTTTTACATGTATGTAGCCAGGGCCAGATTAAGGATCACACAGGCCTGGAGCTGTTGAAGTGGGTGTGAACTACGACACATGGGTGTGGCAAGTGCTGTGCTCTCCTTCCATCACATTCTACGATTTTTATTACATACGATTTTTATGACATTTTACCCGTAGGCAGTATTGCTACTTCCCTAAAGGCTTACAAGGCATGTCTGCACTCTGTAACGGTCAACAGAAGATGCAAAGTTATCTCAGAGTATGGGATAACACAGAAAGGATCAGTGCTAGGTTGTTCAGCATCCCCTCTGCAAACTATGACTCTGTACCCTCCTGTTTTGTCCCCTTCTGACAGTCATACATTGCAGCATCCATGTTAGCATCATACAGAACACAATCTTGTAACCACAATAAAAGCACATCCTATTCACTACTATACAATACAGACAGCAGCCTAGTCACAATTATTACTATACAGGCTGAATCCAACTCACCACCATACCATACACACTGTGCCTTAGTGACCACCATTCAATTTTTTGTTTATTTTTACAGTAGACTGTGTGTATATATATAGGATGGAAATCATAGAAAATATTTCGAAATAATCACACAAAAGCCAAATTTGTGAACATGCACATACACCTTACTATATGCAAACTGTATTCACATATAAAAAACATTGAAAAATCTGGAAACCACAGACAATTCTGTGAAATATACACACATTCACACTCCATACTATATACACAGTAAAATTAGGCAAAACCTTCCGGATGTACTCTAGAAACTGATTATACATTTACTATTTTTGTCTTGTACCCTCTTCCTGGGCAGTTACTTAAAACAGTGCTAAGGACAAGAACAAAGAGAAAAAGTAGGTCAGGTTAAAGGTTAGGGCACACAGAACAACAAATGAAAATAAAGTCATCTGATCCAAATATGAAAATGTTATCAGATAGAATAGGGTAGTATGTGGCAACTAAGCCCTATACAGATACACAACAGTGCCTGTATAAAATATAACTTGAAATGAAAAACAACTAAAAAGATGAGATCACCTTTGAAAAATACAGGGAAGGTACAATTGTTTCATACAATATACCAAAATATAATGATAAACAACTAAAAAGATGGGATCACCATTAAAAGTAATATAAAGTGCTGTCTGTATGCATTTGCCTTGTGTTGCATGCGCCGCTGCGAGCCCACATTTTAGACATACAGCTAATTGTTAACTGTGTGTATTTTAGAATATGCCCCCATTACAAAAATCCTGCCGCCGGACCTCCCGCAACTGGACAAGTTAGTGCAGGGGAGGGGATGTACTGTAGCAGGGTAGTTAGGCTACAGGGAGGGGATGGATGGGAGAAGAGGAGACTTGGGGTTAGGCTGTGGAGAAGGGAGTCTTAGGCTGTGGGGAGGGGAAGAATCGAAGAAAACAGTGGCAAACGCAGGATATTGAAAGGGGGGTTTCCAATATGTGTAATACATGTGTAATATATTAGCATATCTCCAAACATTTTGGAGCCCAAAAACGTGACAAATAAGCTCCACCCCGTTCAAGCTCTGCTCCCGTCCCCACTGTGAGCGTGTGTGTTAGGGAATTAGACTGTAATGCGGCAGAGGTTGAAGTACTGTTTAAAATTGTAAAGAGCTAATTAATATGATGTTAAAAAAAAATATTTAAAATGATAAAACGCATAATATGGTCGAACTATCTGACTGCCAAAATATCTAAGACGTCCATTAACATTCTTTGTGAAAGCAGGAAGTTTATCATGTAGATTTAAAAATAATAAAAATAAAATAAATCTACATTAAGGAATTGCGTTGTTATTGTCTGTAACAAGTCCTGTTTTTGATATATTTAAGTAATTTATAATTTACTTCTTTTACACATTAAAATAGTAATTTTATATTGCAGGAACAGCTCTAATAGCAATAGCAGTATACAATGCATTAGTGGAGCATATTACACAAAGGACCAGAGCTTGTGTTAGTGCATAAGCACTGTTGAATATGTTGTGACACATTCACCATCCTCACCTGCTTTCCTATTGCAGCACAGACCAGGACCATCATCCTCCATGACAGTCTACTCCACATGGCCACTAGGCCACGCTCCTTTCACGGCACCCACGAAGCCACGCCCTTTTTTTATTATTATTGTTTTTGCACATTTTTTTCTTCAATTTTCAATCTGGGGGGTTTCTGGGCAACCAGAACCCTTACCTGGTTGCGCCACTGGAAGGGGAGACTTAGGGTTAGGCTGCAAGGAAGGGAGTCTTAAGGCCAGATTTACTAAGCTACTGGTTTGGAAAAATAGAGATGTTGCCCATAACAACCAATCAGATTTAAGCTGACATTCTCTAGTATGTAATAGGAAAGCAAGAGCTAGAATGTGATTGGTTGCTATGGGCAACATCTCCACTTTTGTAAACCCACAGTTTAGTAAATCTGGGCCTTAGAGTTAAGCTGGCCATACACTAGTATGATTATCGGTCCCAGCAGGGGGTGGGCTGATAAACGGGACGATTTCCTGTTAATTGTGTGATCAGGCCGATAATTGCCTAGTGTATGGCCAGCTTTAGGCTGCTGGGAAGGGGGGATCAGGGTAACTAAAAAACTAAAAACTAAGGCATCTCTAGAAAGAAAATACTACATATTTGCCTGCTTGTATCTACATTAAACAAATATTGGAAAAAACATTATCAACAGGGCTAATGTGCATTTAATGCAGCTTTAATAAAAAACACATTGGGCCTGATCCAGAACTACGCGTCGGAGCGAATTTACGCGTGGCTGAGACGTAAAATCGCTGTTTTGTACGCACTGCGCATGCGCACCATAGAAAATACGCACAATAACGTAGGTGTAACTGTGAACGTATGGGCCATTCACGTATGTGTCACGTAAATACTTATGTGTGGGTGTGCCGATTTTACGTTAGTCCAAATTACGTGTGAAATACGTGAAGTAGGCAGGGGTTTGTATTTAAAGTGTGCAGTATGGGCGTGCTTAGCTGCGTAAATTCGTTCATGCAGTATGGCTTAGCTGCGTAAATTCGTTCAGCCCATATGTACGTGTGCGTATGACTGCGGTTACATTATAAAAAGTTAAGGTAGGGTTTGGAAAGCGTATCTTGACAAAATACGTCCGTGCAAGGGGTGTGCCGAGGGGAGTGTAGCGAATTTACGTGCACGAAAATACGCTCCGCGAATAAACGTACGGCAAACGTAGTTCTGGATCTACCCCATTGTGAACATCTCATAATGTAGATTTGTGAAACTACAGCTTTAATGGCTTTTTGCCAGTTCATTTATTGCATGGACTTTCATGTGCTCATCATAGGAATATCTGATCTTATTACCCACACTATCTGCTTACTTACCTTACTGATTGTAGAAATTTATTTTGAGAGCCGTGGCTATAATCTACTCCTTCCAGTGCCTAACATCATGTGACTGACATCAGATGCTCAAACACCTGCAGACTTCTAAGTGGATAGTGTGCACCTGCAAGAACTGTGCACTTTCTTTCCTATGCGGATATGCAGACTGTGGCAGTTCTGGGCTCCACTGCACAGGCCTGCAAGGAGCTATGAATTGCCAGCTTTCTTTAGCAGCGCTGCTCCTGGTCTGGACTGTATCGGCAATGAACAGCAGGCGCGTGATTATCCGACCCGCATCGGTTAGAGGCTGCATTGCCGGCCTTCTGTTCGGTAGGCTGGTTGGGCGGCTGTTAATCTAACTAGATGCTGCTTTAGTCATTTCTAATGGACCAGATTTACGATGGAGGCCTGGGGCTGTAGTCCCATCAGTCCCATTATTAATCCGGCCCTGCATGTAGCGGTGGAGTCTCTACTATAAACAGATAACTTTAAAATGAGAGACCCGGGCCAAGTAGGCCACAGAGGCACTGCGTCCCGGCCTGATCTTCTATGGGAGACTTCTTTTAGACCGCATATACGCAATCTACGTATCGAAACGATACGCAGATTACGTACAATAGCTACTATGCATGCGCAGTAGCTACTGTTTATTGAACTACGTCCTTCTATGGAAGACGGACGCAGTTCTGGATCCGGCCCATTGTCCTTTAATTAGTCCACGGGTGTGTTCCTTGGTTTAACAGAGAGATTACCAACCTCTTAGAATACCACACAAAGAAAAAAGGCTATTAAAAGTTTTCATTCATTATTGCAAAAACTGGGAAATATTTTTGTTCCATACATAAGTTTGAACGGACCACAACAGCCTCCCATAGAGGATCAGGCCGGGACGCAGTGCCTGTGTTGCCTACTTGGCCAGGTCTCTCGTTTAGAAACTCCACTGCTACACACATGTTAAAGGGAAAGCCTTTAAGGAATCAGCTGTCCGTCATATTCTGGTATAGGTGGGATGCCGCCAGTCCAAGAGACTATCAACACGCTGCCTATACGTAGATTGCGTATATGCGGTCTTTAAGACCACAAATACGCAATGTGTGTAAGGAAAAGATATGTAGATTACATAAAAAATTTACTACACATGCGCAGTAGTAAAAATACTAAACACCGGACGTATAAGTTATACGTCTGGTAGTCTGGATACAGACCATTGTATGTAGTCGGCTGGCCCTCCTGAACCAATCTTCTTCAGCTTAGCCCAGTCACATTGACCGATCAGCCTATGGGCTCTCAGCACACCCTATTTAAACTGCTGGCACTCAACTGATCCAGTACAACAAGTATTATTGTACAAGTAATGGCTCCAGTGTCTCCTTGTGAAAACCCTCTTTCAAGTAGCAGCACTCTTGTTCCTGTCACTTTGCTGCTCAGAGACTGTCACCGCAGCATCACTCAAGTAGCTGCTCAGTTACCATCATCAAAGCGTCATCCATTCCGTTGCTCAGCAACTATCATCATATAGTAACTATTCCAGTTATTCCACTGCTCAGACCATTCAGAGGTCACAGCTACTACCATTACCTCAGCTGCTCTTGCAGTGCCACCTACAATTGCCAGACTCCATTGCTGCATTCACGCTGCTGCTGCCATAGCAATGCATACACTGTGCCTGTATGCAGTGGTTCAGGCACTGTGTATGTGGTTAATAGTGCTTAAGGCTATTTTGTATATGGAAACTTTATTTACGGGACTTTGTTTAGAAATTTAGAAGCTCGTCTTTCACCTTGCCAAAAGGTTGCTATGAGAGCTTCTTCATTTCAAATAAGCTCTGAAGCCAGTATGCAAAATGATATAGCATACTGACCCACAGTGGAGGATCCTTGGCACAGATGGAGAAGACTAGAGGCTGCTGAAAAAACCCTTCCTGGCTCATCAAAACTTTTCTGTAAATACTCTAGGAAGTCAGAATAGTTGTGAACAAACTGATCCTGTAATAGAAAAAATCACACTCTGTTCTGTGCTCCCTAAGGATCAGTTCAAGCCTCGGATTAAAGGGGATAACACCTTACACCCTATAACAGTACCCCTCAATAAATAATCAAGGTTAACCACTAAGATCACAATATGCAAAACAACCCAAGTATATGTCAAGCGCCCCTCAGGTCCTCATAAGTCTCTCAACTTAAAGTTCATAAGTAAATGCTTAATCTTAAAGTCCACCTTAAATGACTGCTCCACCGGAACTCCTTCTTATATTCCCGAATTTCCTGATGTTATCTTTTATCTTTCAGTGGGTATGGTCCTTTCTCCACAAATTACGTCCTCACAATAGAGAGCAGAAAAAGGAAAAACCTTGTGCAGCACAGTCTTACACAGAAGAAACCGCGGTATTCAAAAAACTACTCACACTATCTCTGTTAATTGCAAACCCAAAGTTATATCCTTTCCTTTTCTCTTTAATACAGCTTTCCCCCATGATGGTTCTCCAATCTTCTGCCCCTCGGGGAAGCAAACAGAAGAACAGTCTTGTGCAGCCCAGATTTCACCAGGTAAGGTTATGTTTTTTCAACAAACTACTCACATTGGGCCTGATCCAGAGCTACGAAATTGGCCGATTTCAAGCGAGCGTACGACCGTTTTTTGCGTATTTTCGTACGAAAATTC
>WWET01001159.1:81918-105328 GCA_011038615.1 Limnodynastes dumerilii
CTTTCCCTTGGTTTTCTTTATGTTCCCTTCTCTTTGTGACACTATATCTAGTAAAATCTGGTTGTATTAAGGGATTTCTTTTTCTTCATAGCTAAATGTTTTCTCAAACTTATGATACTATTTCAATATCTGTGATGTTGCTGTGACTGTTATCTTACTCCCCCTTTTCTCTGTATCCCATGTTCCCTATAAAAATTTCACAGATGAAAATCAGTGTCACTCCATAATATCTAAGGACCTAATCTGGGCATACACTAGAGCGATTAATGTAAACTTCCCACGGCTGATAGCCTGTCCCTCCCCCGAACAAAACCCAATAAAGACACGGACACGTGTTGGATTATAAAAGGGGGCATAATTTATTAATTGGATTAGAATTGACTATGAATTTTAGTGACAGGTGGCGACAACAGCAGTAAGGGAACAGCAGCAAAGGTAACATCAACCTACCAGACAGGCATCCCCTGTCAAGCGCCCCCAAGGTAAGGACATCTGGGTACTAACCCCCCTTCCCCGTGCACGCCTCAAGCGGCAGAAAAGAACCCCGCCTCATGGCCTGGGTTCAAATCGCAATCCAGGGGTGTACCTATCCTTACCAATTTAAAACACCATTCCCCATGCGCTTAGCAATTGCTGTTCCCGACTGCTACTGCCAAAATCATGCCCCGTCTGAAAAGCAAGAAACAAGTTAGTAAAACCTAAACATAAGGATGAGGAGGGAGGGAAAAGACAATCCAGGAAAGATCTGGAACAAAATGGAGGCACACTTATATACCCAACTTCAAAACCCACCTTTCAAAACGCCCACCCCTAATGCTATTGGCCACAGCAATCCCCAGGAACTAAGCTTGTGAGGAGGGGGGCCAGCCCACAGCCGAGGAGTTTATATGTCCTCAAGCTTAGGACAGATCACGGTTTCATTTTCCAGCAGAATAATGACGGGATGGTTTTACACAAGGGAAGGGGGGGGGGCAAATTTATATTGTGAAACCAGAACCAGAATTTGAATTAAGAGGTGAAGTTTCCTAGCTCAACTCTATTTTATAGAATAAACATAAAGCTATGCAGTTTTTTGAGATCTATATGCAGGGCTTTTTTTTGTCATCGGACGCACCGGAACGGCGTTCTGGCATCTTTTTCCGACTGACAAAAACTTTTTTTGTTTTTGTTTTTGTTAAAATCCTGTGCCGCTATATAAGCAGGTGACTGCCATTCTACAAACAGATTTGGCTCTACAGGGCTCCCTGTATTACACCGCACCACATGACCGCTGGCAGACAGAAAGGGAGTGTCAGAGAGAGGACGTGCCGCGGAGGAAGAGACATCAAAGGTAAGTATCAGAGGCTGCAACTAAGGGGCAAACAACGGAGGCTGCAACTAAGGGGCAGACAGTAGAGGCTAGACATAAGGGACAGACAACGGAGGCTGGAAATGAGGGGCAGACAGTGGAGGCTGGACATAAGGGGCAGACAGTGGAGGCTGGACATAAGGGCAGGATAATGGAGGCTGGATAGAAGGGCAGACAATGGAGGCTGGACATAAGGGTCATACAATAGAGGCTGGACATAAGGGGCAGACCATGGAGGCTGGACATAAGGGGCAGACCATGGAGGCTGGACTTAAGGGGCAGATAATGATGACTGAACTTTATAAGGGGCATACATGGAGGCTGGACATTACAAGGGGCAGACAATGGAGGCTGCCAATTAAACAATGGAGGCTGGACATTACAAGGTGCATACATGGAGGCTGGACATTACAAGGGACAGACAATGGAGGCTGGACATTACAAGGGGCATACATGGAGGCTGGACATTTTAAGGGGCAGACAATGAAGGCTGGACATTACAAGGGGCATACATGGAGGCTATACATTACAAGAGGCACACAAGGAGGTTGGACATTAAATGGGGCACATCTGGAGACTGGACATTAAAAGGGGTACACATGGAGGATGGACATTAAAAGGGGCAGACAATGGAAGCTGGAATTAAAAGGGGCTCAATTATAAAAAATTATAAGGGGGCTGTAAAAAAAAGTCTGAAACTTATGAGAGGGCTGCAATAAGGGCTGAAAAAAATATAGGGGGCTCTAATAAGGACTGAAAAGAGGTGAGTTCACCTTTTTTTTTTTTTTAAAAAAAAAAAGCACTGTCTATATGTAAAAGTAAAGTATTTTCCCTGCATGCAAAAGATGTTAAATTAATGAACACCCCTTACTTTGAAAAATGGTTTAGCTGAGCTGCACATTTGTACCTTTTTTACCCTTACTCCCAAACTCTGAATCAGCCCCTATGGCTATAATTGGTCCAATCATGTGATAATTAGGTGATCAGACCAATAATTGATTTAGTGTATAGCAAGCTTTACCTCTTCGGGGCTGATTCAGAGTTTTGGAGTAAGGGTAAAAAAGGTGCATGTGTACAGCTCGGCTAAACCATTTTTCAAACTAAGGGGTGTTAATTAATTTAAAATCTTCTGCATGCAGGGAAAAGTTGAGGTAAGAAACTTCACCACGTAATTCTAATTTTGGTTTCACAATTTGAATTTGCCTCCCCTTGCAGTTCAACATAGTATTACTCAGGTCTACACTTACACCTAATAAAAAGGTGTAAGTGCAACTCTGAATCAGCCGATTTGTGCATAAATTAATTGATTAAATGATAAAATTAGTAGTAAAAATGGGACAGACGGATTTAATAAATGCAGTTTTGGAAAGCCAGCAACTTTTTCTTGCAAGTGCGTTAATATTATACTGATTATAATGCTATCTGGGATGCAGTTGATTTTTAGAATTACTGATTTCCAACACTGATATATCAGACAGCTAAAGACAAGCACCTGTTTGGTGTAGTACTTTCTGTAATATTTATTAATAAAATACTTTGATATACTCACAATGGGCCGGATCCTGACCTACGAGCACTTTTTGCGCCTGCAAGGTCATTACAGCTGATTGCGTATTGGGCAGTGAATGCCCCTTGAATTCTCCGCTAAAGGTAGTAAATCTGGACACTTACGTGTCCAGATTCCTACCTCAACTTTTACGTCCAGGTCTGCGGCTTTACGGCTGCACACCTGGTCGTAACGGGGCTTCTCCCTCCCCGCCCCCTCATTTACATGTGTATCTCCGCTTTTACAGTGGAGATGCGACCGTCTTAAATGAGGGGACATACACACAATCTTTAAGACAGGGGAATTACGTACGCGGCGTACATAATTTCCCTGTCGTACGGACCAGAGGATCTGGTCCAATGAGTATATCAAAGTATTTTATTGAATAAGTATTACAGAAAGTACTTCACCGGTCAGGTGTTTGTCTTCTCTCCCCCCACCTATGGTGGAACGGAGCCGAGGTTCAGGATCCCGCCAAAGAGGAAGGAGGAGGTAAACAGTCAGTACCTGTGCACCAAATACCTCCTTCACACACAGCACTGAGGACACAAGAGCACAAGAATATTTTAAGGAGATCACTAAGATCTGTCCTCTATACATGAATTGAGCCCTCATCCATAGCGTTTGATCAGCACCGAGAACAAAGACAACAGTGAACTCTTTCAGGGCATCAAACTTGCGGTTAGCCCAACCTTTTTCTTAATCCTCTCTATTACTGAAACACTTTTTTGAACTTATTGTGAACATTGACTGATCATTCTAAACTTTTATGTTTGGGCTCTATAGAGGGAATTGAGGTTGTGCACATTGACTAGCGAGGCAAGGAACTTTTCACTGCAAAGTGTTTATTCATTTTAGTTAAAAGGGGAAGGTTAGGTTTAGGCTGCTGGACATGGAGGGTTAGGGTTAGGCTATAGGACAGGGAGGGTTAAGGTTATGCTGCTAGAAGGGGGAAGGTTAGGGTAAGGGTTAGGGTTGTAACGATACTGCTCCCAGGGTGTGAAATCTAACTGGAGCCTGGTCTTCGCTGATGATAGGGATAGGCTTGTGCAGCAGACTCCCAGTAGACATTGATCCCTGGAAGGCAGTGAATAAACCAAAAGTATTTATTAGGACAAACAGAAAACAGAATACACTATAAAGGAGAATGTGATCTGGGAGCAACAATAACAATTACAAAATTGAGAACAATACAAAAACAGGCAATAAGCACTACCAGTAAGTAAACAGAAAAAAGAGGGAACAATGACCACAAAGCAGCAACAACCAAAAACATTAGAAACTGTCACCACATTGCAGTCTGGATGTGGATTGTTGGAAAGAAGCCTTTCTAACCGGCAAACCCCATCTTGCTATCTTATGACAGTATGAAAAGTGTAGCAAAGTTTATTTTTTGTTTTGTCAAGTCATGGATTAATATTTGAAGCCTTTCCTTTGAATTAGGTGAGTAATAACAAGGGCAAAGAGTTTTCCAGTAAAGTGTTTTACGTTAAACTTATTTTGAATTTTCTCTGTTGACATGGTACCAGTGGGTCTTGGAAGTCAGGGCATGTAAGCACTTGTGCTTCACAAAGCATCAGTATTTTAACAGCCATTTGGGGACCAATCTATGCTGGTACCTACGGAGATAAAACATTCAAACTCAATTTTTTCTGTTACTTAGAAGAGAGTAGAGGATTCCTTCAAGAGAAACTATTCATGTTGCTGACTTACCTATGGCTGTATGGGATAGTGGGGTGGCCTTCATGTTGGAGTCCCCCACTATAACTCTAGCAGCCCTGGATGGGTATAGCTAGTGCTGGTTACCTTAAAATATGTTGGATCCACACCGGTTTTGATAAAATAATAACTTAAAATTGTGTCAGCAATTTCTATAATTAGAATTACACACACTACTATTAAGAAGCTGAGGCTGTAAGCAGCTTGTTTATTGTGAAAGCAGGTGGCTACATTTACTTATAAAAAAAAAATGTTGTACATAACATAACCTTTGGAAAAATTACCATAATTCATTCATTAATTTAGTCAATATACTACCGAATATGATAAATTATGGTCTTTTTAAAAATAACTCACATTTCTTATTTAACTACCCATAGCAGACATTTAAAGAAAAAAGAAAAAATTTGTTTATATGAAATCTTAAAGGGTGTATATTCCAGGTTTTGTAGATCAAGAAGCCTTATTTATTGTTTTATTTTGACAGCAGCGGTATAATAAAATGATGATTAAAGCTCAATGGCATTACGAAACATACCAATAAACATACAAGACACAAGGCAGGCAACAGAGGAGAATCGCTATGAATGTAGAAAAAAAAAAACACACTGTAGAGACAAATATTAATACCAGCATATTGCAGTTTTTTTTTGCGGTTTCCCAGTAACCCTGCAATGGAACCAATCAAGCGGCTTCAAGCATAGAAGTTCCCAGCATGTGAAAGTCCCATGAGAAACTATAAGTCCATTGACTCCAACATGTACAGTATTGTATTAAGTTCAGTAATTTCCAGTGTCATTTAGTCGGCACTAAGGATTCAGTATGGTCTGACATGGGAGGTTTTCCATGGGGGTGACACTATGAGTTACTGCATTGGGAGACACCAACCCAAGTGATGTCACTGCATGAAAGCATATGATTGAGAAACAATAATATAGCATACTGTATGTTTTTTTTTTATGTAAATATCAATATGTAGGTGACTGGTATTTGTTGTCATAATGACATTTACTAAGCATATCACTTCATGCAAACATACAAAGCTTCTGCACACTATGAAAATTAAATCCATTGCATCAAGTGTGTGCTTCCTGATTCCCGGGCACAGGACTTCTCACTGGCTGCACCCACTCTCTGGAATAACCTTCCTTAACCATTACTACTCTAGCGCTACCTTAAAACTCACCTCTTTAGACAAGCTTACTAAATTTCTCAGTTTACTTTTAACATATGTGGCACCCCCATAATGGTTGCACCCCTTTAATTGTTAACTTGGAAAAACCTATTTTAATTGGTGGTTTAGGGACCTATTTTAATTGGTGGTTCAGTGCTGTTACTGGGCAGGCTTGGTGGCTGGCGCATGGGAAGAGTTGCTAGGCAACAGGTCAACGATAGCGCACGGGCAGTGGCATGAGCTGGATCTAGAAGGTTCTGGCCAGGGGAGAAGGAGCAGGAAAAAGCAGTTGGAAAGTGTCAGTTGGTGCAGAGAGTGAGTGGTGACAGGGTGATGGAGATCGGTGCTGATGTGAGCCGTGTACTGTGACTTACCTGAGGTGGAGATTTGGTGTCCCTGGGTGCCGGAGTGAGGGAAAGTGGAGCTGATTGGAGTGCAGATGGAGGTGTGCCATTAGTGGTGTGGAGCGGAGGCGGTGTCGGTGCAGAGCCGGTGAGAAGGGAGCCAGAGAGCAGTGTCATGGATGAATTGGAGGTGTGCAGTGACAGAAGAGACAGAAAGCTATAGTGAGAAGTAAGCCGAGAAAGTGGCAGAGAGCGAAAACAAGGAGTACAGGTGATAGACGGTCCTGAGGTATCGGGTAGTAGAAGCAGAAAGGAGAGAGGTTGAAGCGATGAAATAAAGTTGAGGGGATCAGTGAATTGGAAGTGTTTTTAAACATCACACATAGGTGTGTTTCTAATCAACCTGTTCCCAGACTGAATAGCCCAAAGAACTGGAATAGGCCTGCATGACAGAATTCTGGGGCTTTTACACTGAACACTCGTGTCTGCACAATTACATACGTGCAGATCATTCAGCGCTACTCTGTTTACCTGCAAACTGCCATTCTCCGTCAGCCGGGAAGCGTGGAACATCGAGGTCTGGATCTCCAGATACTCATCAAGCCTGCCCTTCGGGGACTACACGTGGACACCCGAGCTCTGTTTCGGACGGCTAGTGAGAGCATTGCGCATTATATCCATCTAAGAGTGAGTTGCTATCCGGTTATTTGATGTAACAACTTATATATGTGATTCATCGCATAGTGATTACCAACAAGTACACTAATATTTACAAGCAGCAACATTGTGTCGATTGATTCCCAGGAGGACTGGTTATACTACGTGTATCATTATCAGATATCAGCGGTTTAAAGCACCTATTCAAGTCCTTACTTATGTGGTTGTCTACAACAAAGGCTTTTTAAAGCCAATACATACACAAATTATCTCCACTGCAGTGGCCACGTTAAGCATTGGACATAACAAGTTGCCTTTATTGAATATAGCCCTAATTATCTGCGGATATTGCTTGTTCTACCTTTTTTAGTGATACTTCTTTTTATTGCCTACTGCTATTTTGCTGTATTTATGCTTAATGTACGTATGATACAAAGTTCTAGAGAGATTACATACATGTGTTGTCCTGGTCCCAGGTTAATATTTTAAAAGTTTTTTAATAAACATTGTTTTTTATTTGTTAAGTTACCCAGCTTCGTTTTATTTATATATTGTTGATATACAATATACTATATACTTTCCAACACCTATTTGAGAGGTCTCTTTTGCGATACAGCGAGCGCTCCTGTCACTTTTTCTCTATTTGTAATTTACTGGAGCTCTTGAGCTTTTGGAAAACAGTTGCAGGCTCCTGGCTGCTGAATTGTTAGTCTCTCAGAGCCAATAAATTACATTTCAAAACAAGCTTTCAGTTCTCAAGTAGATATTAAACCTTCAATAAATTCAAACATATAATATAAAATTTACAGAAGAATCACTTATACCGTGCAATCTAAGTTAATTACATTTATACATATATAATACAAACCCAAAAGACCCCAAGAATAGCGAAAGGTAGCGCTGTAGTCAGGGACCACCAATTGATATACAAATATACCTACTGTGATGGCTGAATATATACACACAACACCAATGTAATAAATAAACAGTTTTATTAAAAAGTAAAGAGCAACCTCCGAACAATTATCCTATTGCGCAAATAGATACAACATAACGTATATCCTAATAGCAAGAAATCGATAATTGAACAGTGTCAAAACACAGTGTCCTGTGATGGTATAAATTATACCAAACAAGTTTAAGCACCAGAGCTGAAGGCTTGAGGTATGTAAATTTAGAGTAATTGAATGTCTCTATAGACCAGAAAACAAATAATGTCAAGTAACAACGGGTGGCCAGCTCGGATTCAAGACGGTAGATGGAGATGGTAAAAAGGTCTTTTTGTTACCTCACTTGCTGGTCTTAGTCACAAGTAGCCCCAGAGTTGTTTCAATCTTGTTTTAACCTCAACGGGTAACTGGGCATGTAGATTCAACAGCTGGTCCACTCTGAGCTGACGGGAACTCTAACGCTGTATAGCCAGAGCGTGAGACATGCGTCCGATTCCCGGGTAATGGCTCACAATAGGGGATCCAAAAAGCTGATGCAGTGAGACCAGGAGACAGATGGAAGGCAGCAGTCCGATGTTGTGGGCACCGCTGATCCTGTATGCCCATAAACAGTTCAAGCCGGGTAGTGTGACTAATACAGCAGATTCACAGGGGCTCCGAACAGCTCATATAAGCAACAGGCACCGATGATTGCACATAAGGATAGTCGGAGGTTAACAGCGACGCATTTCGTGTCGATATAGACACTTTCTCAAGCTAAAACCATTCAAGAAATGATCCCTCCTTTATAGGCGATTCTCATTAATTAGCCAGGCACCTGCCCCATAGTATTTCAACTATACGAAGGATTAATGTGTCCATCATATATCAATACTGGCAGATATCAATTAAAAATCACTTAGTAAAACAGTATTCCAAATACATATAATCAAAAAGGATTTACATTGGTGTTGTAGTATAAAAACCCACAAACAGATAGAGAATTTTTTATATAAGAAAACAACTTAACGTATAAATCTACATACATACACATAGATAAACGATCCAGTGATGGCATAAACCTTATTACCACCATTGGATCTCCTAGATGCAGTTCATAGAGGTGGTACATTATGAGACAAAAGTTTTAATAACCTATTAGCTTAAACCTAGTTGAGACCAAGATATAATGGAATATGATGTAATCAAACATTAGGTAGTAAATCATATACCTAAGATCTCAATCATCCAGAGACAAGAAAATACAAAAGGGTGTAAGATTGCTACTATTATGATTCCTAGGGGCTACCAGGGAGGAAATATGGTAGCGCTATCTAGACTGCAGAATATACATAATAAAAACTATAGGGATAATATAAGAGCCTACAATTAATTCTAACCAATTATGAAATACAATACGTCCAGTATTAATATCCAAATTGGATTAAATACATACGAGAGAGGGACTTTTATCCTCTCAAAAGGACTATCCACCAGATAGACTTACTTCTATAGTCAAATTAGATAAATTAGATAACCCATTTATATTGCTAAGAAGTTGGAGTCTCCCACTATAACTCTAGCAGCCCTGGATGGGTATAGCTAGTGCTGGTTACCTTAAAATATGTATACATATTTATATATATATATACACACACATATATATCTCCCTCAGAATACATAATTCTTAAGAAAGGTTTTTAACATATCCAAATAGACCAGAACAGATGGCAGTAGGACAGGAATTGAACCAGATCTCAGATGGACGCATAAGATATTATACACAAAGATAGGGGAGAAATGGGATACACTTTATGATCCCGGTGTACCAAACAGAAAGTAAAGAAAAAAAGTAAATTAGAACTCCAATGTAGCAAATTCAAGGGCTTCATTTAGCCAATCTGGTACTAGAGTCTGAAGGTTGAAGATCCACCTCATTTCCTGTCGACAAAGTGTACAAAATCTCCCCCTCTCTGTGAAAGTCCTATCACTTCAATGACCATAACTTGCAATCCCTCAGGGTTGCCGTTATGGACTTCATTGAAGTGTTTAGAGACAGTGTGCGTCCGGCATCTGTTCAAAATGTTCCGCCTGTGTTCACAAAACCTTTCTCTCAGTGGTCTACTGCAGGGCGCATGGACACTGGAGAAGGTAGACAGTGTAACATGTCCCACAATTAGCAAAAGACTTCAAAGTATATTCCTTCTGGGTTACTGATGACTTAAAGGTACAGACCCTATTTAGGATATAATTACAGGTCAGGCATCTAGGTCCCCCGCATTTAAAACAACCCAGAGGTCTAGAAGGTAACCACTGGGTCAATGATGGTTTATCAAAGGGATCAGGGGGAAGGGAATGGATAACACTGGGTGCCAAATATTTTTAAGGTTTGTATTCTTTTTATATATAATATGGGGTCTAGGATTTAAGATCTTCTTTAAAGTTGGAACTGATAACAAGACCCTATAGTTTTTGTTAACAACTTTCTTAATTTCATCAGATTTTTTATTCAACTTTGAAATAAACAACAGTGTTTCTCCCGTATAATTCCCCTCTTGTTTCTTCTTTTTGTTTTTATCCTTAATACCATCAAGCTCAAGGAGCTCATCCCTATCTAGAGCTTGTACCTCTTGTTGAGCCTCCTTCAATAATCTCTCTGGATAACCCCTCAACTTAAATCTTTCAAGCAACCCCTGGGATTGTGTTTGAAATACTTCAGGCTCAGAACAGTTACCTTTAATTCTACATAATTGGCCCTTGGGTATATGTTGTACCCAGGGCCTATGATGGCCACTCCGGTAATGTAGAAAATTATTAACGTCGACTGTTTTCAAAAAAGTCTTAGTCATAATCCGATTATGTTTAACATACAGAGTGAGGTCAAGGAAGTCAATGGCGGAATCACTCCAGGTGAGAGAAAAATGTAAATTATACTGATTGGTATTCAAAAACTCAACAAATTCAGATATGCAAAAATAACGAGTATCCCAAATAATAAAAAGGTCATCGATGTACCTCCCATATAGCACCAGACTCGCCCCAAAAGGTCCGCCCCAGATGTACTCCTCCTCAAACTTGCCCATATAGAGGTTAGCGAAACTTGGGGCGAATCTGATGCCCATGGCAGTGCCAAGGATTTGGAGGTACATTGATGATTCAAAGGAAAAATAATTATGTTTTAAAATAAACATAATAGCCTGTAACAAAAACCGAGAAAACTCGAGAGTGACTCCGCCATCTTGTTCCAAAAACTCCCTGACAGCCTCAACCCCACCCGGATGGGGAATATGGGTGTACAATGCCTTTACATCCAGTGTCGCAAAGATATAATATGGCTCCCAACCAAAGTCCGCAAGCTTGGTTAACAGATGCATTGTATCCCTTAAATAAGACCTAAGTCCTCTTACATAGCCTTGTAGTTGTGCATCAATAAAGGCGGACAGGTTGCACGTCAGGGAGCCTATCCCCGATATAATGGGGCGCCCAGGGGGTCTTATGCAATCTGGGGAGGTAGTAGAAGATGGGGTTCACTGGGTGCTTGGTGAACAGGAAGTTAAACTCATCCCTGCCTATGGTGAGGGCACCATCTAAAAGAGTAAATAACTCGGATTGATATTCTTTAGTGGGGTCTCTAGGCAGGGGCGAGTAAAACTCCCTGTCCTCCAGTTGACGCAAAGCCTCCTGGACATAAACTCCCCTATCCAAAACCACTACCCCCCCCTTATCAGCTTGTCTTATGACAAGCTGTGGGTCTTCCCTAAGCTCCTTTAGTGCAACCCACTCACCCCTATCGAGATTCCCAACGGTACGTCCTCGTCCTAAATTTCCCTTAGAACATAAAGCCCTGAAATCATCCATTGTCAACTTATAGAATAGATCGATAGCCCCGATCTTCTGGGAAGTTGGAAAAAAGTTAGATGGATTCTTAAACTTCTTTTTAGGGGCAGTTAGGATGGAGTTTTTACAATTAACCACTCCATCCTCTGCCAATAACGCATTCAGGGTGTCTAGACAATTACGATCATCTGCATCCCATAATTCCCCCCACCAGACATTGCCCCAGAGTCGAAGGTTTTTTCAGGGTGTTGAGCAAAAAAACGTTTTCTACATAAAGCCCTGGTGAATCTATTCAGATCTATGAAAAGCTCAAACTCATTGGAGTCTGCATCTGGGGCATAGCAAAGTCCCTTCTTTAAGAGTTTCAGTTGCTGTATAGTCAGGGGTTTTTCAGAAAGGTTAAATATGCCGGTGGTATCTAATTCCGTATTATTATCTTTTTGACTGATTTTTCTACCTCCTCTTCTTCCTCTATAGCCAGAGGTCTTTTTGGGGACCTCTGGGCTAGAGGTTCGAAACTAATAGGTTATTAAAACTTTTGTCTCATAATGTACCACCTCTATGGTGGTAACTGCATCTAGGAGATCCAATGGTGGTAATAAAGTTTATGCCATCACTGAATCGTTTATCTATGTGTATGTATGTAGATTTATACGTTCAGTTGTTTTCTTATATAAAAAATTCTCTATATGTTTGTGGGTTTGGATTGTATACCCCTTTTTATACTACAACACCAATGTATATCCTTTTTGATTATATGTATTTGGAATACTGTTTTACTAAGTGATTTTTAATTGATATCTGCCAGTATTGATACATGACGGACACATTAATCCTTCGTATAGTTGAAATACTATGGAGCAGGTGCTGGCTAATTAATGAGAACCACCTATAAAGGAGGGATCATTTCTTGAATGGTTTTAGCTTGAGAAAGTGTCTATATCGACACGAAATGCGTCGCTGTTACAAACCAAAGACATTGTCTGGTATTATTCTTTGAGTCCAAATACTCTGAACCCATTTTCGCAATCACGTCCTGTATAAATCCTCCTATTTAGGAGTGTTACACATATTTTACAACTACTTTGTAATCTGGTTTTCCTTTCTTTTACATGATTAACTCAAATTTGGAAACTTTTTCTTTTCATATTAAAATGACCCTCAGTTCTACTACTAACACTGCTGTGTGACTGGATCATACAGAGCTCTGAGCACTTTTACTATACAACCTGGCCGGTCCATTGTGTGGTATATGGTGCTCGGGCTTATGTATCAATCCCCAATACCCTAGTGTAAGCTAGTGGGCGGGGCCGTTTACCTAACCATTCTGTCTGTTACCACCCAGTCTTGTTATAATGATTGTTAATATTGTAAAATGCTACGTAATCTGGTGGTGCTAAATAAAAACCTGTTACCAAATAAAATAAATAATCCTTATCCAAATATACACCTGATACTGTAGCGCAATATTTGCATTCTTTTCCAATGCACATGCTCAAAAAAATGCATATTCTTACAATTCCAACCCAAATGCAGGTCACTGCTGCAACCGCTTGGGCTCAAAGAGGGGTTTCGTGGAAGAGAAGGAGGGAAGTAGTTAATGTACTTTAAGGGCATGCTCACACAATTTAACCCCACCTAGTAACAGAAGCAGATGGACGTATGCACAATATTTGCACCAGCAACCACAACCTCTCTCGAACCATTGCATTAGCATTTAAAATTCAGAACACAATGCTAAAAGGTATGGGAACGCTACTTATGAAAAGTGTTTTGGTTAAAAATAAAAAATGCTTTTTGATTATGATTATTTTAACTCTATTTTCATTGTCAATGAAGTGCTTATTCAAAACTTTACTGTGCATAACAGTAAACTACCCTGCAGTTTTGTCATGATCGCTGTGAAAAGGTAACATGTTTCAAAAAATTGCTGTATTCTGTTTGACTACATTTTGACTGTACACAATCTGTGGTACTTGCCTAAAGATCCACAGCTGAAGTTGTGTGTGTGGCTGGATCCTGTTTAGACCTTCCATTATTTGCGTTTGGTTTTATGAAATGCAGGGTTGTTTTTTGTGTTATGCTTTGCTTCATTTCTCCCCTGAATATTATCTACTGTATTACAACAGGGAGGCCACAAGGTGTCGCACTTTAGTGAAAATCAGTGCCTGCTCAGCATATTTCTGCTGCTTCATTGGGAGTGTAGACATTTTCTTTCTTCTGCCTTGCTCAGATAAATCACAACATTGGGGAATGGACCTCAACATGAGCAGCAGTACCAGGCACTATGATTAGCTGCCATTCATTGTGTGTTATAGTGCAAGGCAATAGGGCCACACATAAGAACTACCTATTAAGAACTTAAATTTTTTCATAAACACTCCTTAGAATGTTTTTATTTTAAATATATATTGAAAGTGAAATTAATCTATATGTCATATTATCATAGGGCCATGTCACATTACAATACATATACAAGAAAATAATACAATGCTTCTGAAAATATATTGCAGTAATACTTTCACAGAATTATAGTGTCGAATAATAATTGGAAATTAAATTTACTTTTTTTCTGAAATAATCCTTAACAGAGAGTAGGTCACTCTCAAATTTTCCTAATATATTATCTTCGTATAGGCGAGCCTCTGGGGCATTACATAGGACATTTATTTTTAGTTTGGGGCTAGATAATGAGCTGATCCAATCCTCAGCCTCTGAATTTTGCCACTTTTTGCCAATTTGACCTGATCTCATTGCTCTGGCAAGAATCTAGCTATAAATCTACTTTTAACATGATCCTTGGTAATGAAGCCAAAATAAATACACTCAACTTTTTATGCACTGCAGTGATTTCAAAACCATTCTAGTGGAAATAGTATCTGGTGGTGTTAGAATCTATCTGTACCTCACTGGAACAAGCCACCCTGCCCCTTTCACATACTTTAGAGGATGATGGTTCTGCATGTTGCAGCTTAGTCATATCTACAAGTGAGTAGATTTGAAGCCTTAAATGTGTCAACAGATTTTGCTGGTTTGACAACTAAGAATAATAATTCAGTAACCATCTTTCTGAATAAAGATACAACTATATGTGTATGTGTATATCTTTCTCTCTCAAACAAATATGGTGTGCTGCTGTATATATATTAAAATGTACAAAAGTCACTTAAAGACAAAAATAATTAAACTGTCTTTTTTAAACAGTAGTCAGTCAAGTATTGACAATATCTTTAATATTGATCATATCCAGACCTAAGTACTTACAGTGCTCTGCAGCGGAAGCTAAATGTATTCTAGATTCCATGCATGCATGGTAAGTGCACCTCCATGCACTTCCTTCCCACATGCATAGCTTCCATGTTCTGCATGCATAATTCAGAATAGTAACTTAATGCATAAGTAATACATAAGTAAATAAACACACACAATACACAAAGAAGCACCCTCTATAAAGCTGTAATGCATAGTAATTCATAAACAGGTGGGAACGTGAGTGATATTATTGGTTTTTAATATCCTTCTTGGTGGAAATAGGGAGGAGCAATGGCTCTAGAAGGGGTAAGGCCATAGCCCACCTCGAGTCCAGCTCAAAGACGAGTTTATGGATAGGAACTGGTTTAAATGACATCAGAAATTAGGGCATTGTGAACATGAACCATTGGTCCATTTGGCAATTTGTTACAATAATTACAATTTTGGTGACTTATGGTTGTGTAACTTGTTGAAATTGTTTGCATTTTATTTATGTATGATATCTTGGATATTGAATTCCCTATCCATCTTGCCTTTATTAGTTTTTTTGTAATGCCTTTGTGTGTAAGGCTGAGGCTTTTTCAAAAGATTCTTTCCAATGACACAATTAACAGACGGTTTCACCAGATATCTTACCAGAGTGTACTGTCCAAAGATGCTCAAACATTTTTTGAACAGTCTGTGATCTTTTACCTTGATCTTTTAGAGCTCCTAATATGCCAGATCTACGATGAAAGATATCTTTAGCTTTTTGCAAGTGTTACTGTGTCTATTAGGAGATCTTTGGTCAGACTGGTAAGATTTCTTGTGAAATTGTCTTTTTAATGTGTGATTATAAAGATTATCTGCTGAAAAGCCCAGTGTGTAACCTGCTTAAAATAATCCCTGTTTACAGACAGGGCACAAGGAAAAGGCATGTGACTAAAAGGAGTTTGTTTTTCTTCTTAGGTTTTGTAGCGATACAAGATTGATGGAGTAGTACAGGGGGTTGGAAAGATACAGGGTAAGTGGGTATTGGAAAGATGCAGGGGAGGTGGGAGAAATACAGAAACAGTGAGGGTTGAAAAGATGTACAAGATAGTACAGTAATATCAAAAACTACCCCAACACTTCCCTTAATTCTAACCCTAACCCTCACCTTCCATTACCCTAACCTTCCCTCCCCCGCAGCCTGACCCTAACCTTCCATCTCCCACAGTCTGACCTTAACCCTCCCTCCTCTGCAGCCTGACCCGAACCCACCATCTTCTGCAGCCTGACCCTAATTCTCCCTTCCCTGCAGCCTGACCCTCCCTCTCTCACAGCCTGACCCTAACCCTCCCTCTCCTGCAACCTGACCCTAACCCTCTTAAAGACCGCATATACGCAATCTACGTAACAAAATGATACGTAGATTAAGTAAAATAGTTACTACGCACGTGTAGTAGTGGACCTCGGCATCTGACGGACGTATTTCCGCCCATGTACATTGTTGTGGATCCGGCCCATTATCTGGAGAGACTGATCTTGCCAGTACCTCAAGTCAGTCCACCTAGGTGAGGTGCATATACCAGAGGTGGCAGATTAAGAGGACAGCAGTTCTCTCCAATGCAACATCTATAACAAAAAAGAAAAACGTGAATGTGTTATTTTTGGTTTTATAATTTTATTATGAGCAGAGCTGGTTTATGTTACATGTACAATTTTATGTTCCTCTCTAACATGCTGAAAAGGTAAAGGATTTTGAAAACTAACCAATTGATTTCATGGTTTTTATACTTCACATGTCTATTTTAAAACAATATTGTATATTTTAGTTACAGGACTAAAATAGTTTATACAAATTACTTAAGAAAATGCAATAAAAGGGTCACATGTACATGACAGTCTCTACAACATAATACATATATTAGAATATAAACACACAAACCAGCAATGTAAAATTTGCAAATAATGTAAATATAAATAATTTTGTATTATCTTGTTTCTAATCTGCCTCCAACCCTCTGTAGACTGCATATCACGAGATGTTACACGGACACTTACTTCATCACTGTCTATTACAATAGTCTGTGTGCTAGGTTGTTGTAAAGACAGATTATGCAGTATACAGCAATTCACCACAATATCTGTCATCTTCACAGGGGACTAGAGGAGCACACCACCAGATTTATCTATCACACCTATAGTGGCTATGAGAACCTCATTATGAACCTGATTCACACTTAAGTTCTTAATTATACGCAACTAGTAGCAAGGTGACTCCCCTGAGAAGCCCCTGGTTTTCAGCTTCTTAAGAGACTTACAAATGCCATAGGGCTACATTATCTTTAGGTTCTTGGTTGTGTGCGTAGGGCGGCTAATCAAGAACGATTCTGCCTAACTGCGCCAAGATTGCCTCAATTAAATGCCTCCCTCCACCCAATCTTCTTATCTTTGTTCTTAAGTTTTCCGGACACACCCCTTCCTTCTTAAGTCACTACGAACCTAGAAGAAATAGGTTTGCAATGGTGATTTAGAGCCGTCCCATTCTTAAGTCCTACGTAAATTGCATATCTTAGGTTACAACGCATGCGCAGTATATGCCTTCCTAAATATATGCCCCTAAAAGCCACCACTTGTTAAGTATGAATAAGGTCCTATATTTGTCCTGGGCAGGAGTCTGAGGATGCAGCAGAGGATTCATCAGCCAGTAGTGACATCCATATCCTGAATCACCTGCAAATATACACGTGTTTTCAAAACATGTACATAACATTATGCATGTTATAAAAGGATAACTTTGTTTAAAAATATACTTGTATTAGAGATGAGCATTTCGGAATGCGAATTTTGGGATTCTGAGTAAAACCGAATCACAGCCCGGATCTTCCCACCAAATTCAGATTCCAAAGCCAGGCAAAACACTATTTTCCCAGAAATTTCGGACCTCGCAGTTTTGCATTCTGCAGCGTTAAATCTCTCGTCAATTGACCGCACGTTTGTAATTGAAGAGTTCAGGAGCACTACACTTGCTTGTTTATGAGGGTTTATAATTCTGGAGTCATTTTAGATAGGAGATTGGTGGTGAAAGATCACTCCTCATGCTTTGGCCTGACTCAGTGGACCACATACCCTACCCACATACAGGCCCATTCCCTTGACCTTGTTTTCGCCCACTGCTGCACTCTGACTGAATTCTCCATCTCTCCTTTCCCTCTCTTTAACCTTGTGACTATATACACCAATTCTGACCCTTCTTCCAATCTGCGGATGACCTTTAATAAAATGATTTATTGAGTTGGCGTTGACATTGAAATTGATGATGCTATTGTGGTAGTAGACAATCAGCAACAGGTTGAGGGGGTGCATTGTGTATCTAACATTAATGAGGATGATGATGATGATGGTGTTGCACAACCAGTGGAAAATTATGTTTGTGTTGAAGACAGTCACACTTCGGTAACCAAAATTTGTGACAGTGATGAGCGCATTGTCATGCCTGGGCAAAGAACCAAAAAAACACCTTCCTCTGTGTGGAAATATTTTTACCCAAGTCCTGGCAACAGTTGTAAAGGCATCTGTTCCATTTGTAGTGCCAAAGTCAGTAGAGGCAAGGACATAAAACATCTAGGTACCTCCTCCTTTTTATGTAATTTGCAATGAGTCCAATGTACATGGTTATCCACTTTAGCAAAATCTGTTAAAGCAAGCAGTCCTTAATTAGCTGCAAGCAACAGAGATAGATCCCAATACGTCCAATCTCCACCACCAACACCTTCATCATTCTCTTTAGCAATAGAGGGTAGTCCAGTACTGGAATTGCTTGGACGAAGTTACTCCCTTGAGGAAGCCATGAGTGAAAGGTTTGGTGCTACCGCTGCTGCTACTGGGATTGAATCCTCACCACAGAAGGTGACCAGGAAGAAGACTATTCATTTAAAACAACAATAGTCTGTGCTATATTTATCAATTATGACAGCTGCCATCCTGTTGCAAAGTGCATCACTAAAGCTATGTCAGCAATGCTAGCAGTAGATTTACATCCTATGTGTGAAATTAATACACCCGGTTTTAGAAGATTAGTTGTGGTCGTGTCTATGCTACCAAATTCCATCACAATTCTTCTTTTTATTAACAGCAATTCCTCAACTATACTGTGAAGTAAAAAGAAAATCGATTTGTTATCTATAAATGACAATGGACCTGATTCACAGATTGAAAATAAGAGGAAAGTTTCTCCTTGGCAAAACCATGTTGATTTCAGGGGAGTCATATTTCATCTCTTGCAAACTGTGGGCCGTATTCAGAGATACGTTTTTAATGGCCTGTTTCGTGCATATTTTTAGGTGCGTTTAAACTGCGCATGCGTAGTAACTTTTTTTTACATAGTTCACTATACTAGACCATACGGAAGTGCCTCACGGACAGACTTGTGAATCGCACATTGGTATATACGTCCGGATCTGCAACGTAAAAAAAAATACTTACGGGAGAATATAAATAAAAATGGGCTGGTGGCATTTAAATGAAGGAAAGTGGGCGCGACACACGGACGTATATACGCACAGGATTGCACACGGAAAGTTACAGGTGGTCTATGGAGGCGTAAGTCTCAGAGAGCACAGCCGAGAGAGGGGAGTGTCATGGGTGTGGGGGTTTGGCATGCACCACGCGTGCGTATATTTGCGCCCTGATCTGGGCACAGATCTCTGAATACGGTCCTGTATTAGAGTTAAGAGGTGGTGTTTCCTAGCCCAAGTCTAAATAGCAGTGTAAAATTAAAGCTGGTCTAGCTTAATGTACAGAATTCTGGATTTGGTCTGTTGTACTCAAGTGATGCCAGAGGTTGGAAATAGACTTTGAACTGTATGAAAGGTATAATACCTAGGTTTACATTTAGTTACAAATTATGAGGCATGAAATACACATTTCTGTATGAGCCCCAGGATAAATATTTTTAGAGCTAGAAAAAAGAAACAAAACTTTTTACTGTTATCCCAAGTTTCAGAACTGAAATGTCATTGTTTTCTTTCCGCTAACACAACAAACAGCTCGCTCCTCCATTCCATACTTATGCAGGACAACCATCTACAGAGTAATTGAGTAAATGTTGCAGATGCACAACTACCATAGGCAGATCTATAATAAGTGCAGGGTGTGCAGTGCACATGGGCAGAACAGGGGGCCTGTGGCATTCATCCTGCGCCCGGAGGGAAGAAATAGATGCCGATTGAGCCCTCCTTCCCCCGCGGTGGGACTGCTCTATTCGCGGGACGAAAAAGAGGTGAGACTTACAGCGCAGTTAGGCGATACGCCTCTACGCCTCTTTTGAGGTCCGCGATTTGGGACAATACGGTCTCTGGTAAAGGGGGGTGCAATGTACAAATCCTGCACAAAGGCCCCCGTCACTTCTTAAAATGCCCCTGACAACTAATACAGTTTCACTGAACCTCTGGTTAAACAACGGTGTTTCATTATTTTATAACTCTATACCTTAGCAATGACTACCCCGGAGGTGCCAGTCTGAGCCATAATACAATTCAAGACAAGATTGGTTGTCAGAAGAAGAGCCTGATACAGATTTGGCAAACTTGATTTACCAGGGAAAGCAGCCCCATTCTTACTGAACTGGGACTTTTTTCACATTAAACTGTGGATTTCAGGATACAGGACTCCTGTAACAGAGTAATTGGTCTATGCTGGCATAGCCTGATACTGTTTGCCAATGTCTGAAGCAGGATCACACACTGGGGAGGGACGACACTATATTTTTATATTTATTTATCTTTCACATATTTAACTTTCTCTGTCTTCAAACATGATGAGATTGGAATAAACACAAGTAAAATATTCTGAAGTTGAAAAATAAACAATCCCTTCAATTGATATTTGTTTACATTGCAACGTCTGAACACAGCATTGACCACCATTTTTTGGCTGCAATATTATAATTGAGAATGCTAATTAATTATGTATTTTGTGGTTTGCTGTGATGTCACTATTTTAGAGCGTTTTACTAATGCTAAGCATTATTTTAAATACTCTCATTCCACAAAAAAGCTGGCTCCAAGGGTAATTAAAGTACTGATTTTTTAATTGATCAATGTAATTGTCGTGGCCCCTGGCCTCATCAAAAGCTACTGTTTAAGTACATACTACTGATGAGATGTGCTTGTTCACATCACACAGCTTCAAGATTTACAACTCAGTTTGCTTTTGCACATACCTTTCTTCAACTTACATTTTTTTATGTAACTACCAACAGAACATGTGGTCTGTTAGAATTCCTTGTAGCAAACACTATGAAGTTTACTGATTGCAACACATGTAATATTTATCAGACACTAATTATGACTTTGTTTACCATCTCTGTAATTTTTTCCACAAATCCTGAGAGTTTGGTGCACTTTGCAAACTTCAAATGGTTTTGTTTCAGTTCCAAAAAATGAAAGCCCATTAATCAATCCATGAAGGAAGCAAGAATACTATGTACATTATTGTTCCTCAGATATGCAACCAACCATCAAGTGTTTTGATGTCATTAGGGATTTCTGGAAAATTAAGGTTTAATATCCAAGAAGGGTGGTTATAAAGTAATGGATTAAAACAGAACAAACAGTGTATTAGGCTTATATGCAGTTACAATATTATTTTCAAATGGATTCTGACAATTATGATGAAATATAAAGAACAAATGGACAGAGGAAATCATGTGAAAATAGTAAGAAAATATTATGTATATTTATGAATTTGACCTGTGTGCATGCACATAAGCCATTACCTTGTGATCCTTATGACCGAAAAACATCAATTTTGCGTGAATCTGAATCCTTCCAGTTTGCTAGGGCTGGTACTAATATTCTTTTATCATCCATGACTTGTGAATCAATGGAGATGTAGGAAAATAAAATAGCACATTTTCTTTTTAGTTTTATGAATAAACTGCCCCATTCGATCCTTAATTTCATGGGTGTTTTAAGACGTGAGGTGGCCCTTGTGCAGGATTTGTACATTGGCCCCCCTTCCCCTGAGGCAGGACTGTCCCAATTCGGGGACCACATAAGGGGAGGTGCCTAACGACACCATTTATGTCCCGTCCCTTTTGTGAGACAGTCAGGAAAGGGGGGCCAATTTGGCATCTATTTCTTCCCTCCAAGATCTCCCGGAGTAAAGAAATAGAAAGTAGCCAACCCTGATATGCAGAGACGTGGGTGCAGGATGAATGTGTACACTGAACACCCTGCACCCATTATAGATACACCTATGCTTCATTTGCTGTTTCACTTCAAATGTTTCCTATGCCTGGATACGTTGTGCATTAATCCACCTGATAATTATAATGACTATATAGTCACTTTTTGCAATTCTTCTGACTTTAAAAGTACATTTTATAATGGTGTCACAGAATATACTATTGTAAATTTACACTTTTACTTGTTCTTGTGTATCCTGTCAGACAAATATAGAGATTATGCTCTGAAAAAGGTCAGGAGCCTGAAATGTGTCACTGACGGTAGCAGCAGGACCTTTGGAATCAGCTCTTCTCTACCCGGTGGGCATTCACGGCGTATACGGTGTTATGATGGACACACTTCCCAAGACTCCAACTTCAGCGCGTCTCCACACTGGCTCGCTAGCTGTTATACCTGTGGGTAGGAGTTAAAATTCCTTCATAAGAAGTGCTTTTTCGTTATTTAATATGTGAGTTGTTTTGAATCATTTGTAATCATTGTATCTCTTCTTGTATTTTTATTCCCTCCATGGATCACGATGGCAGAAGCCAAGTTATAATTGCTACATATTAGAAGAAACTTTTGGACCAAAGACATTTTTAGAATATCCACAGGAAGATTGTATCACTCTCTGGACTTCATATAAATCCTCATTTAGAATCTTTCCTCAGTCTGGTTATTGAGTACCTAGCTATTGAGGGGAGCCAGTGCCTGTCCTTTAGACAATATCTTTGCTTTGTGTTAGTGCACATTTATCCCTTGTTGTTTTTGTTGGTTTTCATTATGCTCTCCCTGTCACTCCTTTTTTTCATCCTTAATTACTTTTGTGTGTGTATGTAGGGGGGAGCAATATTTAAAAAACAATTTAAAATAATTCCATGTACGTACATAAAAACAATATTTACACTTATCATCCCTTTAACTGGGAGCACTGTCTATCAGTCAGTGTATGGATTATTGACAGAGTTTGCTTTCACCCTACAACTTTTGGGTCTTATATGAAATGAGATACAAAGAGAACACTTGTTTTTCCTGGTGTTGCAGCACTCAATTCTAAAGCAGGCCATGTGACACCATTATTTTATCTTGAATTGATGTATACAGAATGATTTTATTATAAGTTATTGGCAGGGCTGACTATAGAATTCTAGAACCATCCTTATCTTCTATGCTTTTACAGTTACTGATTGCCCAGGGTTTATAAGTCCCTTAAAGGCAAAACCTAAGGGCTAGTTTATAAATTCAAACTCCATATGATGAGCTTGCCTTTAAAACAATTTCTATTTTTAATAGTGCCATCAAAACTGTATAGAATGAGCAGCTTTATTAAAGTAATAAATATACCCACTACAATTGTTGATCAATTGAAAATTCTGTGTAATATTGTGGTGTAATGTGTGGTCATGCACTG
>WWET01001159.1:105369-116633 GCA_011038615.1 Limnodynastes dumerilii
GGAAAATTTAAGAAGTGTCTTATTAGGGAAGACATTTTAAAGTAGTTTGTCAGCTGTGGACCTGTGCCAAATGCAGCTCTTTTGACAGAATATTAATACAAAGAAAACTCTTATGGGATTAATTACATTTATTCACTAAATTTATTGGTATCAGTATTAAACTAAATGTTCATATGTTTTAATACGATAGAAAGGGAATTTACTTATATGTGGCTTGAACTACTGTACATTGCAGCACATCTGCAGATAATCGTCAAATTTAATGAATAGTGATTTGGAGTTTACAAAAGTAATATCACTCCTTTTTTTACTTGGTAATGACAGTATTGGCTGCCCTTGTAAACCTGCTTCTGACGGTTTATTCTCTTTTGGTCCGTGTAAATATAATGATAGCAGCAACTGGGTAAAAAGGACAGATATACATTTACATACCCTCCAACATGACCCATTCCATTGGGTACAAAATACTCTGCTCCTCAGTTTCCAACTGTCAGTTACTATGGTAACCACCTTTGTTGAAGAGACAAATAGTTTTTTAAATATCAGTTAATTCATTTAAAGCAGGTGAGTGACAGCTGGAAGCTCAGGAGTGGATTGAATTGTACCTAATGGAATGGGTCATGTTGGAAGGTCTGCATTTATATATTTATTTTAATCCGGTAAAACAATTGTCTCACCTTTCCACTACCTGTCCTTGTGTATATCTCATTCTCCAAATGAGTTGTTAATTTACACAAATCCTTATCATACTAATCAAAAAGCTCTGGACAATGCAAAGTAATCTGTCATACTCTTGCACAGTATACCATTGTTACTTACCAGTCTCACAGGCTGTGCTTTCTCCCAGGGCTGTAATACTTTCTGCATTCTATGCCTTGCGGTTATGCGACTCCTTCTCCTGTGAATCTGACATCACTGGGTGTGGTCTTCTCATCTGGCCTGATATTTAAACTCCGCTCTCAGCATGATCTTCGTGACTATTTGGCTTAATTTCATGACTGACTGTCAGTCGATTTGGCATCTTATTCCTGTGTGTGTTTGACTGTATCATTCCTAAATTTGTATTTGTGTCATTCTGCAATATCATGATTGTCCAATATTCGACCCTGGCTGTATGATGTCTTTTTAGTTCTGCCATTACCACGCCAAGGGCTGATACATGGGACCGCAACCTGGTTTTCCACTAAATTCCATATCTTCCTCAGGGGCTCTGGTGAAAACCGGTGGCAGCTTACATTATGCACCCAAGCTAATCTTGGCTGGTAGTATTTCCATTACCATCTCCATGTGCATGATACAATTCTACTTTTAAATCCTCATTTCTACTAAATCAAGCTAATTTATACATTTAATTCCCTATTGATCCCTCCTGTGTAAAATCCACCAACTTACTTCCATCAGCACCCAAGAACTTACATTGTAGTTTAAGAACAAGATTATCAAAATCCAACCAGTATTTTCATCCTCTTCATCAGCTTACTTGCTGCTTAAAACCTTTTCCCCACATTGCACAATATCCTCATTCTGTTTTTCTCTTTCTACTGTCCCCTTGATACTGCAACCTCACATGTCAGCCTATGCCTATATTCTATGCTTATTACAACCTAAAGTATAATCTACATTCTCTTTCTCTATAGGTATCCACTCATCTTTATTTAAGGCTCTAATCACTCCAATTTAAAAAAAGCAAAACTCTGATCCAACTCTCCTTCAAATTATAATCCAATTTCCCAGCTTCCATGTCGCTCAAAGCTATTTGAGAGACTTGCCTACGCTCTCCTCACTCACTTAATTTCCTAACACAATCTTCTGGATCCTCTTCAGTAAGACTTTCATTCCCAGTGATCCACCGACATCCATGCTAAATCTAAAGGTCACTACCATTTTCTAATACTCCTGTATCTTTTTGCTGCTTTTACCACTGATGACCTCTCTTTTCACATACAAATGTTGTCTGTATTCATCTTTTATGCCTTTTCTCTATGTTGGAATATTACAAGGTTAGTGTTAGGTTCATTGCTTAGTGTTAGGTTCATTGCTTCTCTCTGTTTTTACCATTTCCCTTGTACAGCTATTAAGCTCATTTGATCTCCTGATCTCACACCAACTGTATTGGCACATGTAACTGAATGTCTGTCTGTGATTTCATCCTAGGTGTCCTCCTGCCATCTCAAACTGCATAAATAAAAAAAAATTGTTGATAATATAACCACCAGCCAATAGACGTTACTCACCCAGTCCCTATATTTCTATTGACAACACTTGAATAATCCTTACTCCTTAAGCTCGGTGCCTAGATGTTACCCTTGACTTTGAACCTACATCTAAAAACATTTTCAGAATACCCAGATATCTCACACAAGGAACTGCAAAAACTCTCATTAATGCGTTAGTCATCTCCTGCATTGATTATTGCAATGTTCTCTTTATTGGACTCCCAAAATACAAAATTACCAAAATTTTAACCTACCCTATTTACAACTACTTTGCTATTCAGTTTTCCTTTCTGTTACATGATTAACACAAATTTGAAATTTTTTACTCACCATACTAAAATCAATTCAATCCTGCTAGTAACACTGCTGTATGACATAATCAGAGCACTGAGTAGTTTTACTATACAAGCTGGTTGGTCCATTGTGTGATATCTAGCACTTGCCCTTAAGTATCAATACCCAGTATTCTATAGATTGTAAGCTGGCGAGCAGGGCCAGGTTTGTTTGTTACTGTTACTAGGTGGACATTTCCTTGACCTGCCCCTAGGGAGCTGCTGTGGGACTCATTGTTCATAATGGATATTCTCCTGACCTGCCCCTAGAGGCTGCTGTTTAGACTTAGCCACCATGATTAATTTATAGCACCTGTGTTAGCTAGAAGTGTCCTTATATCCTAGATGCTCAGGTGCTGTAAATTAATCATGGTGTCTAAACAGCAGGCCCCTCCCCTTCCTCATGAAAAAATTCAATAAAAATGATTGATAGGAAAAAAAATGTGTGGCACTCCAAGAGTTAATAAAAACCACAAGAGATGGGAGGGTTTAAAAAAAAGTCACTCACAGTTAATCCATCAACCCAGATAAGCGTTGCGAGTCGTTGCTGCGAAGGCTTGCATTGCGAATTAGGGACAGCCAAAAGCTGTTTTTCGGCTGTCCCTATTTCGAATGCGAGCCCTCTCAGAATTTATTTTTAAGAATGGGCAATTCGCTTACTTACCCATTAACTCGGAAGTGCCATCGCCTTCAGGTTAGGCATCATGGGGAATACTTAGGGTTAGGCTGCAGTGGGGAGACTTAGGGGAGACTTAGGGTTTGGGTTAGGGAGCAGGTTGGGGGAAACTCACCTTTTGGAGCACCATATTCGGTGCTCCGGGGATAGATTGCTAGATTGCTATGCATCATCAAGGCATAAGCAATCGCTATCCCAGCCAGTTTGGAACTGGCTGGGAGCGAACGACCCTTTCGCAATAGGGCCATTTGCTACGTGGACCCACACCTCCAGATAAGCCGCTATAAAAGTGTAATAAAAAGAAAAGGTGTGCAAGAGAAGAACCAGCGCTATATAAGCAGCATGTCGGTGGGAGGAAAAAAGGGGGTTCCTACTGCCCCCTAAAAACCAAATGCAATACAATAAATATATTTTCCTCCCCCCTGTCTGCGCTTCTGTATGTACCCTATATCTTTATAACAAATCCTGCCTGGTACAACAGCTCTATCAAGGTGCTTGAGTGCTAAGGTAATTCACAAATATTATACTTCACACTTAGTCTTTATAGGATCTTTCCACAATTGCTGTGTACGCTATAAAAGTGTAGTCCGATGGCGCACACTGAACAGGCCATAGCTGACAGCCTACAGCTGGGAAAGGTTCCTTAAACAAACAATGTAGTTGTGCCCGGTTAAACCTTTCCCAAAATCAGGGACAAATCTGCCATACATGGCGGCCTGCAACTGCTGAGGGAAAGTTGAATGTGGCTTCATAAATCATTAAAGCTTGTTCACTCATCATTTAACAGCTACTGGATCAGACAAAAGATGCATCTTAGATGGGAAAGCTGTATCTGAGTCACTGTATCTTTCAAATGTCTGCTCTAGAACCAATTACAGCTTTAGTCACAGAGCTCTCCATATCAGTGCCATCTAAATTTGCCCAGCACATTGTAAGACATGTAGCTACCTAATCATAATCATCCAGTCTAGTCTAGTCTACCTGTAACATAAATTTCCTGGCCTTTGAAAGAAGGTAGTCTACAGTAGATTGAAGTATCCCAACGATCAAGTAACTGCTTCTGGATAAGCAGTTGTAAAGGATCCCCAAATGTCCTATACTTCCTCAATTATACTGGGGTGCTATTTTGTTGCCCCCTGCTGGTTGTTTCAAATATCTACATTAAATAAGCTGAGCAGAATACACTGAGGTAAATAAATAAAAAAGAACTTAGATCTGCTCTACTAATCAAATTTATATATTTTTTTTTTGTTCCCAGATTACACCTTATTGTGATATTGTAAATTACCATCTGCTCCGCCAAACTGTACTTCACTGACATTATGATTATGACATAGCCATCATAAACTTCCCATAGAAATTCCTGTTCAGGGATCTTACCAAAATAAAGGATGCGCATTGAAAATAACACCCATACGCTTTTATAGATACTAACAGTGCAAGAAAACAACCAACATATCTGTGCAAGGGTGCAAGTAAACATCATCTGACTTAATGAAAAATTTCCAAAGGGAACCCACAATGCATTCTGCCCTCCAGACTTTTTCATTCTTCTCTACAGAAACCTGACCTGGGTCCTCTTAGGTGCACTTTGCAGATTTTCAGCAAAACAAAGAGTGCTGTTTAATGCCAAAAAATGCAAAACCATCCACTTGGGGCACAAAAACCCAAAAGCTCAATATATCATTAAAGGCACTACATTAGAAACGACTTAGGAGGAAAGGGATCTAGGAGTCATTATTTTCATGTGACTTAAAGGTAGCCAAGCAATGTAACAAAGCAATGAGAAAACCAAATCAGATGTTTGGTTGCATGGGGAGAGGAATTAGTATCAGAAAGAGAGGGTAGTAATGTCCCTTTATAGATCGTTGGTACGACCTCACCTAGAATACGGTGTTCAGTTCTGGAGGCCATATTTCCAGAAAGACATAAATACATTACAGACTGTGCAAAGAAGAACTACTAAAATGGTCCATGGCATGTGTCACAAAACATACCAAGAAAGACTAGAGGAACTAGACATGTATAGCTTGGAGCAGAAAAGGGAGAGGGGGGATATGATAGCAACTTTCAAATATATCAAAGGTTGTGACTGGCTAGAGGAGGGGGCATTTTTAAAAGGAAGAGGTATAATAGAACACAAGGGCATGAATATAAACTGGAGGGTGACAGGTACAGGAGGGGACATTATATAAAGGAAGAGGTGTAATAGAACACGAGGGCATGAATATAAACTGGAGGGTGACAGGAAGTGGAATAACCTCCCATCTGAGGTGGTTGAGACTAACACAGTAGAACAGTTTAAATATACTTGGGATAAATATAAGGATATCCTAAATCTCAAACTGAATTGAGGGTAAATAGGGTCTAGAGTCAGTATAGTTTTAAATAAAGAACTGGGAAGACTGGATGGGCCATGTGGCTCTTATTTGCCATCACTTTCTATGTAAAACACAGCAGAGAGGATATCAGGCAGTGTAATTATAATAAGGTGCAGTACGTACCTTGAGACTTCCTTCATCTTCTGGGCTCTTAACAGCTGAACCTGTTGAACTGAACTCAATGTAGATACACAAATGATTCTGTGGGAAGGACCGTCTAATTCAGCATAATATTCATCATAAAAACATTTAAGCTTCTTCTAGAGGAGATACCAAAAAAATGCACAGAAAGTGAAAAACACTCTCCTTCAGTCTAAGCTTTATATTTACTTCTTAATTAACTCAAACTGACCCACAGCTGTGACTAAATACTTCTTAGAACTAACAAAATTCCCTTGCAATCCCCCTGAGAGGCCCCTTTTAACTACTCAAAGTAGCTAGTTTTCCAGTACCTCAAGCAAAGGTTTCATGATGCAAGGTAACCTCATGTTGCGTCTGTCTATTTAAATCACTTTTGCAAAATTCAAAAAATATTTGACCATAAAAAAAAAAAAAAATGTAGTTTGTCTTGAAAAAAATTAACAAAAAGGAGCCTTGTGAATCAGGCCATCTATGAAATATCCAGACCAAGCCATCCAGGTCTGGATATCCTTGCCAAGATTTTCAACAAATTCTTGGATTCCATCCAGTTACTATTTAACAGGGTCTAAACCATATAAATTCCAGGAACAGAATCAAAACCTCCAATGCCGGATCCCCGCTCTATCCAGACCACTGTGCAGGCATGTGGTGCAAATACTGTTAACATATTACAAATATAACTTGCACACATTTGACAAACTTATTAAAGTCCTGTAATAAAGTCTGTTTGTCACCCAGTTAATAATGGATATGTATTGGACAGTGGCTCATAGGTTGATATTACTAGAAGAAGTTGGACTGTAATTAATAGCACAAAAACTGGGAAATATTCCTGGAAGTTTCAAGGAAATAAGAACAAATGTGCAGAACAGAGCTAATATAAATCAGAACTCTAACTCGGATTTTTGGTGTGACTCCCAAAACTGGGCAAAGAATAATACTGCTCTTTCCACTTAAAGTTTGATTTTGCTTTTGCCTGGAATTTCTACAAAATGCTAAGAGTGAAATTTACTAAAGCTGCGTTTCTTTGCAGCGTTTTTAAACCAACGCACATTGCTAGCAGTTTTGAGGCAAAGCCGTTCAATTTAGTATTGAATGGTATGTCGGCTTGTAAATGTCCAAACCGCTGGCCTTTTAACATAAAAAAGGGTCAGTTTACATTTACTGACATACATTTACATTTATATACTGTCATCTCTCTACTATTCCCAATATACTCCTTAACTACACTGCTCCCTCTATACCCCCCTCACTACACTGCTTCCTCTATATCCCTCTCATGGCACTGCACCCTCTATACCCCCCCTCACTACACTGCTTCCTTTTATACCCCTCTCATTCCACTGCTTCCTCTATACCCCTCTCATTATACTGCTTCCTCTATACCCCCCTCACTATACTGCTTCCTCTATACCCCTCTCATTACACTGTTTCCTCTATACCCCTCTTATTACACTGCTCCCTCTATATACCCCTCATTACACTGCTTCCTCTATATCCCTCTCACTACACTTCTTCCTCTATACCCTTCTCACTACACTGCTTCCTCTATACCCCCCTCTCTACACTGCTCCCTCTATACCCCTCTCACTACACTGCTCCTTCTATACCCCTCTCACTACACTGCTCCCTCTATACCATCTCACTACACTGCTCCCTCTATACCCCTCGTAGTACACTGCTCCTTCCATACCCCTCTCACTACACTGATCCATCTATATCCTCTCACTACACTGCTCCCTCTATCCCCCTCTCACTACACTGCTCCCTCTATCCCCCTCTCACTACACTGCTCCCTCTATCCCCCTCTCACTACACTGCTCCCTCTATCCCCCTCTCACTACACTGCTCCCTCTATCCCCCTCTCACTACACTGCTCCCTCTATCCCCCTCTCACTACACTGCTCCCTCTATACCTCTCTCATTACACTGCTCCCTCTATACCCCTCTCACTACACTGCTCCCTCTATACCCATCTTTCCCCAATATTTTCTCTATACATCTCTTCTTACTGTTCTCTTTAGCCCCTCCCCCGCTGTTCTCTGTATATAATACCTCTCCTTCTGTACTGTTTAGCCCACCCCACTGTTCTCTTTACCCATCCCCCATCGTTCCTTAATGCCTTCTCTCATTTATTTATTTATTTACTTCCTATTCTCTTTCCTCCCCCTGTCTCTTGACTCACTTAGTTGCTGGGCCGGCAGTCAGCACTCCTTCCCCTCTGTCCCATCTAGGAGTATAAGCTGGCAATAACAATGCCTGCACGTGTGTGAGCACTGATTTTCACACATGCAGGATACCTGTATCATCAGCCATTTTCTCCTTCATCTTCTGCATATAAACGGCTGATGATACAGATATCCTGAATATTCTCTACCAAATTAACAAATATAAATCTTTTTTTTTTAAAATCCTTTGCCGTTACCTTCATGTCTACATTTTTGCAGGAGGAATGCAAATATGTCTTACATTCGAGGTAACGGTGACGCTGTATAAGCGTATGGACGTCGGAGAGCTCTCCTATCGACTAGTTTCACCCCTCTGCGTTGGGGCTTCTTCAGGAAGACGTCCAGAGTGATTGAAAGTGCCTGCGTGGGTTATCTTTATGGTGCACAGAAGGGGAGTGGTCCAGCCCATGGGGGTGTGTTAAGTATTGTCAATCAAAAGTAGTCGGAGCAGATAATTAGCCCAATGTGTACTGCACGATAGCAGCTGGGGGTAAACAAATAACATTACCATGTGCACAATCAATGGAATCCCTGTGTATAATCAATTTGCATAGATAGATGGTAAAACGGAGTAACAGATGCAATCTTGAAAGTTCCCAAGAAAATAGCAGATACAGTTAGTATTGCAAGTTGCTTGCAAAATAAGCTCACAGTTCGGAGATCCTCAAGGTAGTTGTTTTGATGACGGGAATCTCTTATTCATTATGAAGCAGTAGATCCACAGCGTAAGGTAGCCGAGTGTAGTTTCACCGGCGTTCTCCTGTCTTAATCGTGCTCACGGCCCCTAAACCAGGAGCCGTGCACCCAGGTCCGTGTCTGTCTACATGCTGCAGAATTTAGAGACCCTATTATCACGCTTTATATGACTCCCCTAACGGGCTGTCAATTTTACTTTGTGAGTACCTTTCTATTTTTTATTCTTTGTGAAATAAAGGATTTACACTATTGCTGCTTTTTTCCTCCTTTATCGGTGACACGCAAGAACCGCAAACGAGGTTTGGCTGCAGCGACGGGGCTCTGACTCTGAGCACAAGAACACGAGGAGAACGCCGGTGAAATTACACTCGGCTACCTCACTTTGTGGATCTATTGCTTCATACGAGATTCCTGTCATCAAAATAACTACTTTGAGGATCTCCGAACTGTGAGCTTACTTTGCAAACAACTTGCAACACTAACTGTATCTGTTATTTTCTTGGGAACTTTTAAGATTGTATCTGTTACTCCGTTGTACCATCTATTTTTGCAATTTGATTATACATAGGGATTTCATTGATTGCACACGTTTTAATAGGATACTTAGGATTATCCAGTTCCCAGTGTTTATCAATATTATTTGCTTATCTATACGTCTCATACCCTCATCACTATACATTTAAAGTTGTAAGTATGTCTCTGCTAAAATATACTCACACTTTTTCTCTCTTGTATAATAAGCGTTGTCATAAAACGTCTCCAACGTCTCCTCCGGTATTTTCTTTCAGATGTTCCATCCGTTTACCGTCTCCCCGCAGATGGCTCCTCCACTCTCCTCCTTTTGTCTGATAAGCGTAGTGACAGGTCTTTTCATTGTAGGTCCTTCCAAGCATACACTCCGGTCCGGAATCCCACACAATTCTTCTCCACAGGCCTTATTACCTCAGGGAATAGAAAAAAAAACCCCTATGGGTGCAATAACACCAGGTAGTTTTAGGTAACCACTGGTAAGGGAATACTCACACTCTTCTCACTCTTCTCTTCTTAAAGCATTTAAACGTGATCTTTATATGACAAACAAACCCTCCCAGCTTCGAATACCATCCTTGATACAATCTCCTTTACATGTAACAAGTCAGGACACTTTTTCTTGTACCACAAAAAATGTGTTTTTTTACTATGACTTCAATAAAACTTTAAAAACGTCCTTAAAATAAAGAATTGCTTAAAACAATATTTCCTTGTTCTTATTTCTTAAATAATTTTTCAAATAATTTCAGGAGGGGAACATCCTTTTCATGGGGGAATCCCCTTCCAAACACATCCTCTACCCCTTTCCCCTAAGAATGACAGTATAACACCTCAAAACAACAGTATGGGCTTTAAAAAGGCCCTTAAAACATACATATACCTTGAGAGGGAGAGAAATTGGGATGCCAGGGGTATAGTAAAAAAATCTTCAAAGCGTTGCTCAGACCTGCCAACGCGTTTCAAGCAACAGGTGCTCTTTTTCAAGGTATGAAACGTAGATTGCGTATACGCGGTCTTTAAGACCGCATATACGCAATCTACGTTGCAACAAGTAACGTAGATTATATTACAAAATTACTGCGCATGCGCAGTAAAACATATCGTAAACCTCTGAATATGGTCCCGTATGCATAAATAAAACAAGATAACAAGCGCCCTCTCTCTCTTGTGCAATATGTTAACACCTTCAGGTATAACATATACATACATCAACTGCTCACTCTTTTCAGTCTTAGTCTTATCGCATATCATTCGCAAACTCTGTCTCCGATTAGCATCAGGATATACTTTTAACGTTTCCTCCAGGTAAATAACGGATAAGAACTGCGCAGTTCATATAAGATCATATAAAACCATATGAAGGTTAAAAAAATAGATCACTGGGAATGCGCTATAAGATTTTCTAGCCCCTCTTAGGGGACAACTGTTAGCAATGCAAATACAGTGAATATAGCCCGGGCACAATAGCACCTCTCCTTTTGGGTCTGTGCTCCACTAAGCTCTTAACATTCCTTGGGCCTTCCTCCCCACCAGCTCTATCAGGGGTAAAACTACTTTAACCTAGGCTTGGTGCCAAAGGCCCCTCATCGGTGGCACACGGTTGACGCCAATTACCTCCCTCTGGCTCCCCCATGGGTAATATCTCCACACACCTATAACAAAAGCAGACTCCACATCAGAGAGTAAGCCCTCATACCTTGTCCTGACCGTGTTGGGAATAGCTAAAACCTCTATGGCACATCATTAACTAATGGAAAGGAACTTACCTTAAGAGGAAGCATGACTTTGAACACTTACTAGATGCCATATGCTATGCTTTTACTGCTTTTACTGAACTTTTATGTACTGCAACTCATCTATCCCTCTTGCTGTTCCATGGGGGCTGCACTTAATCGCCATGGACCGTATTCACAGATCAGAATGAGTTATGTGCGGCCGTATCCGTTTTTAGGATCCTTATGGCACTTATGTCATAGGGCTTCCTTATGTAACCATGCGTATTTCATTTTTTAAGATATTCCTTCTCCATGCCCTCTTTGGCTAATTTAACCCCCCACCTCCCC
>WWET01001159.1:124458-142746 GCA_011038615.1 Limnodynastes dumerilii
GTACACACTCCTTCCTAGTTTTAACTCTGCACTTATAAAAAAAAATGCACTTGAAATAAAAATGCAATCGCAAGCCCAATGCAATCGCTTCCCAGCACCTGTTTAAATAGAAGTCTAATCACCACACCCCCTAGCTCTAACAGGAAAAAAAAAAAAAAAAGTTAGCAACAAACAAAACAACTTGCTACAATATACACTAAGATTCGCTCAGCCCAACACTCAGTATACACTCCTTGCTAGTTTTAACTCTGCACTTGATATAAAAATGCAATCGCAAGCTCCAAGTTCATAGAGTCTGAACGGTGTAGCAAGTTCGTCCTTACCTGGCCTTTATTATTTCTTATAAAGATTCTTTTGGGATATATTTAAACAGGGGTAAGTATACCCACTTATTGGAGTTTTTTTAATGTATATTATGTAAAGAGGAAAAAATCCTTAAACATATATAGAGAAAACATTTATCTAATACAGCTATAAAAAATTCACATATAATGTTGTTATAATTACAGGCTAAACATTATTAGAATAAATTTCATTGTCATGTTGTAACAAATTCTAGCATCTCTGTTAAGCCTTCTGGAGACAAACACCGTAGTCTAAAAATCCATTCTGACTCTTTTAAACAAAGTTTTGCAAATCTATCTCCTCCTCGTGGGGTTGGGGCAATATGTTCAATCCCTATCAATTTAATAGTATCTATATTTTCACCCTGACACTCCAACCAGTGTCTTGGTACACTGTGTTTGGTACATATTTTCATAATATTTCTTCTATGTTCTTCTATGTTCTCTAAATCTGTCCTTCAGTGTGCGTGTGGTACGTCCCACATACTGTAGGCACACAGAAGGACATAAACAACAAAACTTGTTTCACAGTTTATGAATTGTTTAATAGCATAAGTTTTTTTATTTACAAATTACGTGATTGTGGATGTTTTATGTGATATATACTTGCAGGTCAAACATATTGTATGACCACATTTAAAAGTCCCCATAGGCTTTTTTGGGAGCCAGGTGATGGTATTTAGATCCTTCGATATTATATTAGTGTTTTTATCTTTGTTTTGTAAGAAACTAGGTGACAAATAGTTAATTAAATCTTTATTCTTTTTAAATATCACTCTAGGTTTTTTAGGTAACAGTATTCCTAATACTGTTAAAATGGCAAAGTTATTTTGTACAATTTTCTTAACCTGATTAGATTTTCTATTAAACCTACTAATAAACATACATGTTAGAGATGTTTGTTCATTTTCTTTTAATTTATTGTGTTTAGCTCCATTTTTGTTTTCCTTATCCACCTTAGGTAGGGAGCCATCCTCAAAGATGCTATTAATTTGTAAAAGGGAAGACCTATTCAGATTTATTGCATGATTTCTAGCTTCTTGAACAAGTAACTCTGGATAACCCCTATCAGAAAAATCCTTAGCCATAAGATCTGCTTCTCTGTTGAAGTCAGATATATTTGTGCAATTACGGTATATTCTACCCATTTGACCCTTCGAAATATTCCAAATCCAGGGTCCATAGTGTCCACTATTAAAATGGAGGTAACTACTTACCTCCACTGCTTTTTCTGTAGTTCTCTGAGATAACTTTATTATCCGCTGCCTTAAGAGTCACATCCAAAAAGTTTACCTTCTCCACGTCAAAAAGTGAAGTGAAAGTGAGATTATAATTTTTACAATTAAGGTGAGAAAGAAATTGTTGTGCTATATCAGGTCCACCATCCCAAATTATAATCAAATCATTGATATAACGGCCATAGAACATGAGGTTTGCGCCGAAGGGGCCATTCCAAATATATTTGTTTTTAAATTCCCCCATGTAGATATTCGCAAAACTCGGCACAAACTTCGTGCCCATGGCTGTTCCGTGCAACGGTAAATAAAAAGTGTCATCAAACAAAAAATAATTGTGAGATAAAATAAATTAAATAGTCAATAAGAAATTTGCATAGATCACTGGAGATCTCATCATCAGAGACTAAGATGTTTTTGATTGCCTCCAATCCTTTTTGTTAAGGAATATTTGAATACAATGCCTGGACATCAAGTGTAAGGACGCCATAGTGGGGTTTCCACTCGATAGTCTCTAATTTGGACAATAAATGAATAGTGTCTCTGATGTGAGATCGCAGTGATGTGATATATCCCTGTAAGAAGCGATCAACAAAAAATGAAAGATTTGACGTAAGGGACCCAACACCTAAAATATTGGGGTGCCCAGGTGGATGTGAAGTGGATTTGTGAATTTTGGGCAACAAATATAAAACGGGGGTGACCGGAAATTTGACGAGGAGAAAGGCAAATTCCTGTTTGAATATGACTCCCACCTCCAGGGCTGTCTCCAACAGACCCAGAAAAGAGAAAGAAAATTCTGCAGTGGGATTATTTTTAATTTTCTGATAGAAGACGGTGTTCTTTAGTTGGTGATAAGCTTCTTCCTTTTAAGACTCAAGATCCAAAATAACAACCCCACCTCCCTTGTCTGCCTTTTTGATAACTATACTGGTATACTCCATTAAGTTTTTGAGGGCTAAGCGTTCACCTTGTGATAGGTTGTCATTATATTTGATAATTTTACTATCTTTATTACACATAATTTGCAAATCTTTAAGAGTCTCTTTATAGAAAATCTGGATGCTGGGGCTCATGTGGTTATGAGGAAAAAAATTTGATTTTATTTTAAATTTACTTCTATCAACTTTAGACTTATGTTTCACCTGAAAAGGTATATCAATATTCGTTGATGAATTGAGTTCTTCTAAATTACATACAATTCCATTCTCTTATTAAAATTGGCTCTTCGTTTATTGCCAGTTCTCTAAAAATTCTAAGGCCTCTAGGTATAATTTTGCTATCTAGATATTTCTTTAAAAAAGTTAAGTCCCACCAGTGCCTTACTTCCTCTTTTAAAAAATTCACTTATTTTACAAAATCAAAGTAAATTGGAAGATCCCCCTCTAAATTAATTTGTGGGGGAGACAAGTCATCATTCTGTAATGAAGATAGGAATATATCCCTATCTGCTTGTCTATTCATAATTCCTCTCAACTGGGGTAATTTGCTAAGGAAAATACACACAAGGATGAAACAACATCTTGTCTCCAACTAGAATACCAAATTCCCTAAGTTAGTCTCCGTTGTGAAGGCTAACATACATAATACGATCCACAGACATTCTAACGCCTTTTTTGAGGAAGTGTACACTTAAGAAAATCCAGGTTGCAAAGTTGGGGCAAGGATTACTTATTTTGCATGCATGGAAAGTACTTTGCTTTTGCACATAAAAACTCACATACTGTAAAGCTTTATGATTAATATGTAAAATAGAGTTGGGCTGGAAACATTCTACTCTTAAATAAAATTATGTGTTTACAGTTTAAATTTGCCTTCCCTCACAGTTCAAATAAAATAGAAACCTTAAAACACATAATATATATGTGGACAATGGACCTGATTCACACTTAAGAATTCTTCCAATTTCAGGTGCATACATATATATAAGAACAGATGCACTGCGCATGCGTAGTAACTTTTATACACTATTTGCGTAGGACTTAAATTCACAGATTCCGTGCTTATACCCTACGAACTTAAAATCTGTAGGTTCGTAGTAACATACGCAAAAATGGGCGTTCCATGAATAAGTAACTAGGCAGATACGCTACCAATCCTGATCCAGTCTACGCCAGTCCTGTTCACTCTATCTCAACCCTGCAGTCTCAGCAAATCAGACTCTTATTCTCACCAGCACTCATCCATTCCCTTTGGTCCCTCTGCCTCCTTTGATCCAAAGACTGTTCTTTATTATTGGTTATCCCTTGTACCTGTCTTGTGCAACCATCATTATTAAAGTCAAACATTATTTCATTTCACTCCTGCTCATCTGTTGCTTCCCTGGAAACCCGGGGCAGGTCCCACCATTCCTTATACTTAGCATACAGCACTTTGCATAATTGCCGTCGATTCTGTTAAAGTTGCCTCTCCCAGAAGGCGAGTTTACAGACAGCACTTTTCAGGCGAGTTTCAGGCGATCTGAACTTTTACATGTTATTAAATACAGCGTTTTGTATGTGATGTATTGGAAAAGTCGAGACTATATAGCTACAGCGATGTAGATCGAATTCAGTGTGAATACAGATGAAGTCACGCGAGTTTGCCCTTTGTATGGTTAAAAAACACATAACACACGATGGTTAAAAAACACATAAACACACGCGTGTTTAATCGATTTTACAAACACAACTTTAGTAAATGAGGCCCCATGAATCCAGATTCCCGCTATATCCTGAATCCTATGCAGGCAAGTGGAGGCCATCCCCTCATATAATATGTATGGGTTAAATACTAGCTGCGATAGATACTGCAGCTAAAACAGGAGTATAAGAGAGCATCATACAATCCTCTAGAAAGGTCAAACAGTAATGATCGTGGTGATCTGAACTTTGGCACAACAGAACAGCTTCTTCACTCATACGGTCTGCTATCGGTACCCTTGCAGTTTCCAACCAGACAGCGCCCGGGCTCTCTCCGTCCATCAGTGACAATTCCAGACTTCCTATTCCATCCCAGACCACCGGGTACAACCTTTCTGTTAGCGCTGTTAGCACTTTCTAGGATACCCTTTTCTCCAGTGTGTTTTTATTTGTGGTTTAATGTTGAATAAATTGTTGGTTTACTTACCACCTTTTTTCTTTTATCTCAGCTCCATGCCATCATGAGCTTGAAGCATGAAAGACCATAATATCATTCAAGACTATATGGTCTGCACCTGCCGAAACCTGATTACATTTATTTGATTTATTTCTATTTATCTTTTATATTTTGCGTGTACACATTGCCATTCAGGAGCATAACTTCTTTTTACCATCCCTTTACATGTTTGTGCTTATGATAGGAGGACCCAACTGATTTTTTTGCTCGAATTTGAGCACAACAGAATACACAACTCCAAGACCTGTCCTGGTGGACCCTTCTCCAGAGGAGCTTCCTAAAGCACCTGACAGATGAACTTCAGAATCACCAAATGAAATACTGCTGGGGATTCCGCCCAAATTATGATGGCAAAACTGCCCTCCTTCAGCAATCTCTTTTGTGACACTGTGAGCATCCCCCAGATTTTGCTCCCTGACTGGCACAGAACTGCATACAGATCCTTCATCTTCCGTTCCATGGTGAAAGAGGAACAATTACTCCACTGTGCCCTGAGGACCTGATTCACACTTAAGAATTCTTCCGATTTTAGGTGCGTATATTTAAGAACGGATGTACTGCGTATGCGTAGTAACTTTTATATGCTATTTTGTGTAGGACTTAAGTTTGCAAATTCCGTTCTTATACACCATGAACTTAAATCTGTAGGTTCGTAGTAACATACACAAAAATGGGCGTTCCATGAATAAGTAACTAGGCAGATACGCAGATTTGGGTGGAGAGAGGCATTTAAATGACCAAATGAAGGCGCGGTTATGCAGTTAATTTCCTAAGTAGACACCCTATGCATTCAAATGCGAACCTACAGTTAAGGGAGCCCTATGCCACTCGTAAGTCACATAAGAACCTAAAAACCCGGGTCGTGCCGGGGGAGTTTCATTGTTATTAGTTGCATATATTTAGGAACCTATCGCAAATGTCAAAAGAAAAAAGGAAAAATTGTCCAATAAGCAGTGTATCAACAATCAACAAAGTATGTAGGTAAGTGTCACATGGTATTAAGCATAAAAGAAAATAAATAAAAGAAGAAAATGGTCCCGTAAAAATGTGAATCAACAATTAAAAATAAATAAATATATAATGTGAATTAACAATTAAAAATAAATATATATATATACTGTATATATAAGTAAGTCACTTGGTATTAAGCTCATGATTCTGATGAATTAAAAAGAGTCCTACCGATGATAAAAATGGAGCATGAAGTGTCTCTGTATAAAGCAAGTTTTTTATGTGTATGGGAGAGATCAACGTTAAATTCAATCCTGAGAAATAGTTGGTGCTTCCAATATATTTATTATATATCCTGTCTACACCAGGGCTTTAGCTCATAGAATGATAAAGAAAAAGAAAGAACTCTGTATGTGTGAAATCAATAAAGCTAATATTTATTAAACTGCATATTTGCAAGAGAATAATAAAAGACAAACATCTTTGCAAAAGAATATTTAAAAACAAAGAAGACACACACAAATAAACAAATATTTCCTTAAAACCAATGAAAAAAACAATGACCTTAACCAGGGAGGAGCTCCATACCAGATTGTGGCTGTATATATTAGAAGATGTAATCCCGGGGTTAAAGTCAATAGGGCTGCCGACTGTAAGGATTTCAACTGCCAACCTCTTGTAATCACTGTCGCGTTTTGACATGTCTTTATCTAGGTTATTTCACAATTATTCACGACTGGTTATTTTTTTATACAGTGGACCATATTGTTATACTGGTAGGCTGCTAGATAGGGTGAGAGTGCACCCTGTTTTTGTGTTCATTTATTATTTATTTCTCCCTTACAGATCCCCATGGTTTTACCCAGGTCTACACTTGCACCAGTGTTGCCCTTATTGTCAAACTCTGGACCAGGTCCCATCATGTTTTGTTATGTCCAAAACATTTTCATTCCATGATTTGCTGCAGTAAATGGAACATTAAATCTATGATACATACTTATATGGTATATTATAAATTGTAGGTGAATTGTAGGTAATTGTGTACTACTGTAGAAATAAACAAAAAATGCTGCCACATTCTATTGGCATTAATGCTGAAAACTGAGCAATGTGTGTTGCATATTTTTGAATCTTTCACAAAGTATAACATTATGTACATTAAAGTTTTTTGTTTTTTTTAAATGTTGTGCAACTGACACATTTACATTTGTGATGTGATACAAGTTATGCTGCCCTTTGTTTCATTCTGTTTCTGTGTACTCTCTGTACTTACACGCTGGATCATCAAGGAAATACACTGTGATGTACTGGTGATGTATAGATTTTGTTGTTACCTACCAGTATAATAGAAAAATCATGTTTTAAACTTAGGAATAGAATGTGTAATCATATTACTGTTTATTACTGTAAAACAGTCCTAGTAGGAAATCATTGTATTTGTAGGTTATTATTGGAAACAAGCCCCGCAATCATTGTGTAAAGATGCTGTGGACCAAGGGCAATGGTAATATCGCACCCATTACTTAGTGACTAGTTCAGAGCAACCCGACTAGCTGTTGTAGCCATCTTATGTGTAGCCATATGACTAGAAGAATGATTGAAAGGAGCAGAGTATGATCTACTTCTTCCTGAAGCAATCTGGGGGTGACTAGGAGCATTCCATGGCACTAGCACCAATTAATATCTAAAGAAAAAGCAAACAAATAAAACAAAGTAAATGAATGTGATGATATATAGATGTGTCCACATTCAGCTTTACACTACATGGTGCATCTTTCACAACATTGACTGTAAAGCTAACTTGCAGACTATAAATAAAACTATTAAACTTTGTTTACTTACCATTTAGCCATAAAGGACCACATCCAGAATTAAGAAAATGAACAGACTTACATGCACCATCTCTGAATAGGCCAGCTCTGAATAGGTTCTGCACATGTCCTTACGTACAATTCAGTATTTCATACAGAAGGGTTTCCATGTTGAATACTTAAGGTAGGGTTGTGGACACGCAGAACAGCAGGGGGAGTGTTCTCCTACGTTCAGATGCTGGATACCAAAATCTGTACATTAGCCCAATGGAGGCTAACATACAGAATTGACCAGGATCAGGTCCTTAGTAATAATCACTGCTCCCTAAGTTCATGAATGTTTCCTGTAGCTTGGAGGAGAGCACATGACTGATCCTGTGAGCCATCACTCTCTCTGCAAGGCTTAAGCAAAGCATGCTCTGTTAAAGGCATAACATTTTCGCTGTTCTTATAAATATGCATATTACCATATTACTTTACATTAACCCTAGTATGGCCAGCAGACCCGATGGCAATATGGTGGCCAGGTCCACCGACAGCCACAGTAAACAAGTAAATAAATATATAGATTTAAAAGCCAAATCATCTGAGGGATCAAAACTGTCACAGTAACATAAACAGTTCCTGCACACAGGAACTGCTTCTGAATAATAAGAAAATGACAGCCGCTAGGTCTATTTATAACCTGGGACTTCTCTGACAGCATGGGAATGTTCCAGGTTATAAATAGACCTAGTGGACCCAGTGGGTGAGCCCATTTTAGTGAAAGGTGAATGTGGTCACATCTGTATATTACCTACTGGACTTTTAGAAATTTTCTATCATATGTAGACACTGAAAACCCGTGTTTCACCAGAAAGTATATATACCATTTTCCATGTTGCTAAGGAACTGCATAAACAAACATTTAGATTAATGCCAAAGATTACATGCTCTGTTTTCCTGTTTTCTGGTAATTTAAACCACACAGTAAGTTTAGTACAATTATGTTGAATACTCTTTAGAGGACACTTTTTTAACACAGCATAGAACGTTATACAAAGTCTGCATAATATGTGTATAAGCAGCATTATCATAAAAGTTAATTAAACAATTTGTTTGATATATTTTGTGATATTTTCCATTACAAGAACCAAATATATCAGGCAATATAAGCACAGGCAGAAAAATATACAATTATGAAAATGAACTCTTTTAAATCCTCTGTTGTATGTGTGTGGCAGGAGTATCAGCTGACAAAGGGAAATGAACGCGTGAAGCTGGCCACCCAAGACCTGAGGTCACTGCTGACACTTCAGATCTTGGAACTTGGAAGGCACCTGCTCCTTGTGCCAAAACAAACCATCCCCTGCTATGGGCACTCTTGGACAAACCTGCATTTGGCAGCCCTGTAATGGAGCAACAGAGCACAGGAGGAGAACAAACCAGCTTTGGTTTCACTTAAACAATCTCAAATGTCAGCTGCACAATGCTGTGTTACTGTTCAGAATTGCAAAAAATACCCCCTTTTACTTCTGACTTAGTGGTTTGCTGAACATTATTATGTATTGTTCTAGAATTTCATGAGATTCTTTCTATCCCTTGCTCTGGTGGTCCTCCAGCATATTTGTTATTTTTAGACTTGATAAGTACATCTGGTTTTGATTCCAGCGTCCTAGTTAGCCTGAAAGTTGAAAAGGGTCTTTTCTCAAATTGAATTTCTCACAAATATCAAAATGGGATGGGAACCAGAAGAAGCTCGAGCTTGTCACAGCAAAACCTCATCTCTATCTCAGCCCCTGGGCTTGTAAAACCTGGCACAAATCAGTTTCACCTGTTTGGCTAAGTGAATACATGTTAAAAGCAATAAAAGCTATTAGTGCAAGCAGATATTTCACTGCATGTGCTCTAATGTAAAATGAGTGAACTCTTTCTGACCCAAGCTATCCCACAGATCTCTCTTTGTCCTGCTAAATTAGGAGCAGAAGACTGATGTTTCCCTATACGCAGTGGCTGTGTAGTCCCTATAAGCTGTATGTGAGTTGGTACTGAGCCATGAGTTTGATTTGTTGGAACACCTTCAAACAATAGTTCTTCTCCCCGATACGCCCCCTTGCAACCCCCCCCCGCCATACACACACTAGGAGTTGGCGACTCACCCTTCCCTGACCCCCCTTTTTTATTTTATTTTAGTGTTATTCTGTTATCATATGCTTGTTGAACTGTTTTTAAGCTACTACTTGTCAGCTGCTATGGATTGTTACATACTACTATATATAATGTTTGTTGTGTAATACTACATATACTTTTTGGCTGTCTATCTGCCCAACTGAACTAAAGTAAAAAGAAAATACAAAAAAATACAAGCGTTTCTAATGTAAGCACCACCTGAAGAGTCATCTACTGGAGGATGATTTACACAGTTTAACTTCTCTGAGCCTTGTTTTTATAGTTGTGTGTCAACGATCACATAAACCTGAATCCGATTGAGCATGCATTTCACTTGATGAAGACAAAACAGAAGGGAGAATGCCTCAAGAACAAGCAGGAACTGAAGACATTTCAAGTAGAGGCCTGGCAGAGCATCACCAGGGATGAAACCAAGCGTCTGGTGATGTCTATGCGTTCCAGACTTCAGGCTGTAATTCACTGCAAAGGATTTGCAACAAAGTATTAAAAAGTGAAAGTTTAATTTAGGATTGTTTAGTTTGTCCCATTACTTTTGGTCCTTTCAAAAGTGGGAGGCACATAAAGAAACCGTTGTAATTCCTACACCGTTCACCTGATTTGGATGTAAATACCCTCAAATTAAAGCTGCAAGTCTGCAGTTAAAGCACATCTTGTTTGTTACATTTCAAATCCATTGTGGTGGTGTATAGAGCCCAAAATATGAGAATTGTGTTGATGTCCCAATATTTATGCACCTGACTGTATAAGATGTCTACACCACCAAAAATGGTGTGAATAAGGTTAAATAACCTTGGTGCTGTATAATGGGGTTAAAAAATGGGTGGCCAAACCCAGTCTCTGTGCTCTATCAATGGTCTATGTCTTCCTGGTCTTCTTGTTGGAGCACTGGTATGTTCATTACTGACTGATACATTCTCAAAGATCTACAGGTGGTAGTGATTATCTCAGCTCTGACTATCTGGGAAGACCTGAATACATGGACCATTGGTAGATCATGAGGCCCCAGCTTGGTCACCCCTGGGTTAAAATATGGTGAAAGCACTACTTTAGACTTAAATAATGTTCAGTGACTACTATGGAGTTAAATGAGCCATGGGTCACCTTTGTGGGTTTAAACGAGATGAGGAAATTTTTAGTGCTAGAACACTATTGTAGGGCACTACTGAGGGTCATTTTGGAAACTGGGGTACAATGTTAACAACCATATAATTACCTTAAAAACCTATCTCTAAATGGTCTTTAGTTCTTTATAGTGGAGCCTCCTGTACAGGGAAGCTTTCAGAAAAAGAGGAATACATCATATGAGAATAAATAGGGTAAGTAAAAATGGGCAGGGTATTAGAGAGATATTGTACACACCTTTGTCTCCTCTGTCAAACCTGCCCATCACATTTTCCAGGCCAGAGATCCTGAACCTTTTTCTGCACTAAATTAGCTTTGACCTTCCGTAACATTGATGTTAACAGAATTAGTTCAGGAATACTTGTAACTATAAAAAATATAATGTTAAGTATTCTAGAGCCTTGAAGTGTCATTAAAGTCTACTTGTGATCGATTCAATATAAGTATTAGTATTAGTATATTTAGATTTAGAATTAGATATTATATTACATTGAGAACATTAATTTGCCACGGCCACTTAATTATGGGAAAACATGTTTCTTCTAGTCTAACTTTCAAAAGTATTCAAGAAGAAGCATATTGCAATCAATTAGATTTAGCCACAGGTAAAAAAAATAACAATACCGTATATACTAGAGTATAAGCCGACTGGAATATAAGCCGAAGCACCTAATTTTACCACAAAAAAATGGGAAAACTTATTGACTCGGGTATAAGCCTAGGGTGGGAAATGCAGCAGCTACTGGTAAATTTCAAAATAAAAATAGATACCAATAAAATTACATTAATTGAGGCGGTGAGTTCAGCAGTCATCGGACCACCCACAGAGGCTCTCCAGCACCCCCCATCATGTGTACCCAGCACCCAGTATCCCCCCATGATGTGTATCAAGCACCTATTATCCCCCATCATGTGTATCCAGCACCCAGTATCCAGTGTGCTCCCTCTATGTGTGTCCTGCCAGTCAGTCTGCCCCCTCTATGTGTATCCTGCCAGTCTGTCTGCCTCCTCTATGTGTGACCTGCCAGTCTGTCTGCCCCCCCTCTATGTGTGTCCTGCCAGTCTCTGCCCCTTCCAAGCCTGGTTGCAACATTGCCTTTGTGCAGCTGTGCCTCTGGCTCTCTCCCTCGCGTCGCGCGCTGCACAAAGACGTGGGGCACCGCGGGGGAGACAGCCGGAGGCACAGCTGCGGGGAGAGAGCTTGACACAGACGCAGGGACCACCGGAGGGACAGCAAAAGTAAGTTCAATGTAGCATCACCTGTATTTTTTTTCCTCATTCGAGGGGCCTATACACGACTATATATGGTAACTTTTTTTCTTGTTAATGATTAATATGAATGTTTTCTAATAATATCAAATGCCCATAAAGTATTACAATAGTCAATAACTAGCAAAGATGCCACTTTTAGTAGCTTGTTGTGACAAGTTCTCAACACATTTGTGTAGTTAAACACATTAATCCATGCAAAGATTTAGATATTGGGCCGGATCCAGAACTACGTCCATCTTCCATAGACGGACGTAGTTCAATAAACAGTAGCTACTGCGTAGTATTGTACGTAATCAGCGTATCGTTTCGATACGTAGATTGCGTATATGCGATCTAATAGCATATACGCAATCTACGTATCAAAACGATACGCAGATTACGTACAATTGCTACTATGCATGCGCAGTAGCTACTGTTTATTGAACTACGTCCGTCTATGAAAGACGGATGTAGTCCTGGATCCGGCCCATTGTCTTTGAATAATACATTAAAAATGTATAATTATTCATATACTCAGTCTAGAATTTATGAAATAACATTTTTTTTTATTAAATATGATGAAAAAGAAACATAAATACATATCAACTCGGTGAGTAATAACTTTAAATGTTGTACAATGAGTTTTGCATTGTAGTTCATGGCTTCTGTGGAGGAAGACACTTCAACAATTGTCAGTGGACTCACTTTAAGGGGAAGCTACAGTCATAAAATTTGCTGAATATTTTTAAAAATGTAAAATTATAGTAAATTGTTGCAATAAAAAAGGAATGCGTCATGGAATCCAATATATGTCATACTTTATCACGGTCTCCAAATATGCAAGTTGGGACAAGTCTTGCAAAGTAACTTTTTATAGAGGGTTGCATTTAAATAACACACCCTTAAGCCTGGGAATTATGTACTAAATTATTATCAATTGTGTTTAAGTAGTTTTATACCTAACAATTTAAGTTAGGAACAATAAAAGCCCTTTGGCAAATCACGTCTAGACCAAATGTAGTTAGGGAAAAAAAAAGGTGTTTAGCATGCGGAGCTTTCAGGTATGTATGATAGGGCTATTATTAGATATAATTCCCACTAGCATTCCCAGTTTAAGATGTTGAAAACATAAAAATATAAATGATGTCATACTTGTGAAGCAACATCTGTAATTATGGTTAGATAATATCAGTGATAAAGTAGCAATTAGATTTTATTTGATAGCCACTTATACATTCTTGTATGACAGATAGAAATGATTTCATTTTATGTGCTTGTTATACTGGATGGCAGAGCACTGTGGCTTCTCACAGAAGTAAACTGAGACTTGACTGTTGATCTGCCACAGGTCCTCCATTTTCATTAGAACATGATGATCGCCCTTACACTAGCACTTGGAAAAAGGAATCATAATGTACCTGGAAAGATTAGGATCTCTGGGCGGTATTCATAGCTACGAGTGAGTTAAGTGCAGACAGACCCGTCCTGCCCCGAACCCACCCCCCATGTGTGCCATAGGGCTACGTTATCTTAAGAAGGAAACTACGCACAGACCTTTCCTCTCCCCGCCCTCCCTGGCTAATCTATATCCCCCCTCTCCCGCTTCTACCTGAACACTTCCCGAGGAGACAATCTACGTACCTAAATAGTATGTAGATTGCGTGAATGACCAGCTGTGCATGCGTAGTAGGTAATTTACTAAATATACGCACCTAAGAAGCAGAAACTTCTTAGGTGTGAATACGGCCCTTTTTTCTTATGCTAATAATTTTATTTCAGATATGTTAGTAGCACACTATGCACCATCAAGGATTGGAAAACAAAGAGACCTTTGTGAAGTGGATCAATTGTGTATCAACAAACAATAAGATTTATTAGACAGGGAAAGGGTTAAGTGACACAACAGAAAATAGTTACATTCAATAGCATGACTGACAAACAAAGATGCGCCATCAGCAGTGATGTAGGGCATTTTATACAGAGCACTCCCTGATCTGAACCAGGGGTGCACATAAATACACTTTAGAGCGACAGTAATGTCATAAAAGAACAAATAACAGGATAATATCTGTGGTTCAGGGCTGGTCAGCTTCTCAGGACAATCAGATACTTGCTGGTCACTGGCTGTTGCTTTTTCCATTGTTTCATCCCAGGACCTAGGAATTAGCATATCAAACAAGTGCCACTTGGCGTGTCTCATATGTTAATCAACCCATAAAAGCATATACTTTCACATTAGAAATCTATTACAGTTCATATCTTGTGAATGCTTAATGCGATCTCTGAATGGTGAATTAAAGTTGCTTGGTACTTTCTGAGAAGGTGAAACATATGTTTTAGTAACATGAAACCCACTATTTATTATACATACATTGCACTTGTATAGAAATATGAAGAAAACCCATTTATTACTAAGCAGATTCATAAGATAAAAACCTGCTATCGCACGTAGTTGTGTGCGACCGCATGCATGTGACTAGGCCTGCCAGTTCTTTGTTCTCAATCCATCCATAGATTACACTTTATTGTCCTATAATATTTACTTATTATTTTATATTTTATATTAGATTTGCACACTTTGTTGTAATTCACTCACAAAGTTTTGCATATAATTAAATGATAGATTTTATTTAAATATTGTTAAAAAATACAAACTATATTTAGCATCTTAATACAGCGAAATAATTAGTAAAATTGGAGAGGATTTGATCCAGAGCTTCGCGTACATCTATTTTTTTTTGTTAGCGAGCACTAAAAAAAGGACGCAGGAGCTGATCCGCCTGTGCTCTCTCCTGTGCGTTCTGCACTAGAGGATCAGAATGTTCCACTATTTTAAGATGAGAAAGTGGGAAGTTTAGTGCAGCTGCAAGCATAGCAGGAGTTCTTTTTGCCTGCACTAAAATCCTGCAGCGGCTCAGGGGTGGGGTTACAGTAGTGTTGGATGGAGCCCTTATTCTTAGTAAGAACACAGCCCTACATATCTAACAGTTATAAAATCTTGTTAAATTAAGAATAAAACATTCTAAAAACTCACTATACTGATTATAGGATTTTTTTAAAGACATGCTCTAAGATTTTATATAGATTATCATTTTTAAGGGCTGTGTTTTCTGTAAAATGTAAAATGTAATGATATATTTATACATTTTTATCACTAAACATCATAAATGAAAAGTTAATTAATTTTAACTAAGTACTTTTAATAAAAAATTCTTTGAAACCAACAAACTTATATAGGCTGCTGCAGATCCAGAACAACGCTTCTGTGCGAATTTACACATGGCGGACACGTAAAATCGCGATTTTGTATGTACTGCGCATTGGCACGACAGATAATACGCTACCTAACGTAACGTAAATGTGAGCGTATGGGTATTTGCTGCATAAATTCGTACGTGTGGGCATGCCAATTTTACGTGTGGCAAAACTACATCTAAATTACGCAATGTAGGCGGGGGTTTTCATTTAAAGTGTACAGTATGGCCGTGCTTAGCTGTGTAAGACCGACAGCGGTTACGCGGTCAAAAGTTAAGGTAGGGTTTGGAAAGCGGAACTCGGTCAAAATACGTACATCCAAGGGGTGTGCCAAGGGGAGTGTATAGAAGGTACGTACGCTTAAATACGCTACGCTAGTAAACGGATTGCAAGCGGAGTTCTCGATCTACCCCCATGTTATTTGCCTATACAAATATGTCTGTTTCAGTGTTTCAAAAGCGTGTACATTATTTAGAACAATTATCTTTATTTAATAAATTTTATAACTTTCTTTTTTTTGTTGACACGAGTCATTTTCACATTGAATGAGATGATGTAAGTGTTTCACAGAAGCGCAGCCACCTTTCACTGCTACTACACCTATTTAAATGAGAAAAACACCCCTTCTGTCTAAAAACTTTGGATCAGTCCCGTCATGTTTATTTTAGTCCTGGGTATGGAGGGAGACATACTAGGAAACACCCATTCAGAGGGGACCCTAGGTTTTGTGCACTAAACGAAAAATTACATAATAATGTCACATAATTGTGCTAAACGTCTTGAGACCTCTACAATTTTTTATTGATTAATATCCCTTTCACATCTCCAAATGAGAAAAACCCGGGTTTTTCCTGGAGAAGAAATACAGGGTAAAAAAAACCCAAAGTCCTCAAAAACCCAGGAAATTCCCGGGTGTGATTCTTTCACATCACCACTGAATTTCTTGGGTTTTAGTGGCTCAGGGCATGCTGATGATTGTAGTGCTACAATCATCAGCATGCCCAAGGATGGCAGGGCATGCTAGCGCTTGGAGAACCACAAGTGCTAGCATGCCCTGTCATCCGTTAAAACATTACACAAATGCATACCCCTCCTAGCACCTTAATAAAATATAGGGCCGGCCCCTACCCTAAAAAAATACTAAACATTTAATGCCCCCTATAAAGATTAAAGTACATTTAATACCGCAAATAATAATAATAATAAAAAAATTAACGCTAATTGTACTATGTAAAAAATAATCAATAAAAAGTTACTTACCATCTCTGTCTACGTCTGCCCACCGCTGTCCACGTTTGCCCAGCAAATGTGGAAAAATGTTACTTCACTGAAAGAGTGGTTGATAAAGGGAATAGCCTCCCATCTGAGGTGGTTGAGGCTAACACAGTAGACCAGTTTAAACAAGTTTGGTATAAATATAAGGATATCCTAAATCTTAAACTAAATTGAGGGTATAAAAGGATCTAGGGTAAGTATAGTTTTAAATAAACAACTGGGCAGACTGGATGGGCCATGTGGCACTTTTCTCCCGTCACTTTCTATGTTTCTAAACATAAAAAACACATTACAAAGTATATGGCGGCCTTTTTGAAATAGAGAAAGACGAAAATTAGGTATCGACTGTCACTACTTCTAAAAGACTGATTTCTTGGCGGCAACTCCCACCGATTTACAAAACCCTTGAACCTCCAGATTCATATTGTTAAGTAATGCCATCATATAGCCCACTATTTACTATTGCATTCCCACCAATATGCAATATTTCCATGGACAAATCAGCCTCTAATAACCTACTGAAACGTTATTTAACACATTCTGTGTGCAGCTAAATAAAGTATTGTAAGTCAAAGATACCAATGGCCATGGTTAGGAACAAAATATCCAGGGTTATACCAATAACTTTTAAATTAAAGCGGAAATTATTGTTGCAGTGTAAGGTTTCTGTGTTAGAGAGACACTCCTATACTAGAATAATGGCACTTTGCATCCATATTATATTATACAGAGGACCTTCTAGATTTTCACAGTATATTTAAATATAATATTTCATATTTAATGAAATATTTAGAGTTCCATAAATAATACCACACATTAAAACATGTCCCCCCATATTCTCTGTGAAAATGAATCAATAAAATATTAATCATTATTGTAAACATTTTTAGACCATTTTTGTAGAAACTCCAGGTTTTTTTTAATAACAACCCCCTTAGTGTTGTTGGCCTCATCTCACTGGCTGAACTTCCATTGACTCTAAGTGTTGTAGAAACATACAGATTTAGTGTTCTCACATAGCTGGGCCTTCCTGTGACCTAAGCAAAACCCTTTGCCTCCTTCCCACATCTCTGTGTTAAAAGTCCTGTTACAGTCCTCAGTTTATTTGTTCAGGTGAGTAAACGCTGTATCGAATACTAGTTTCTCAGTTGCTTTTAATTAGACTTCTGGAATCTGCTCTTTCATCTAATGGAATCTGCGTCACTTCAGTCCATCTATTTTCAGTCCTAAAGCTGTGGGTTTTTCTTTTATGCAGCTAATTGAAGGCATGCAGGAAAGCGGCAACGGCTAATCCCAATAACCTGAGATGTTTTTAAGATTATGATAAAACCACACATTTTTATAACTACTTTCTAAATTTTATACCACAGCCACTTCCCTTTGGGCACATGAATAGTGTAATCCAAAAATTAAAAAAAGCAACATACCAGGTGATTTGTGCCTCTTTTCCTTTACTTTCAGACAGAAAGCAGTTAAGGAATTTGGTAAACAAAATTATTCAATTGCATCTTTCTCCATTAATTAAATACATGGATTCCACACAATCATTTAGTTTAATCATAGCAAAAGGTGCCCAAGGCATAGAAAGCTAGTAAAAGAAAAATAAACATCATAAGATTTTGCAATACCAAAAAGCACAACTCGTGTTAATTAAAGGAAACATACACCAAATGTTAAACTTGTAACTTAGAGGGTTTCCATACTATTTTGAATTGCCCCGTGTTTATGATGGAAGAG
>WWET01001159.1:150385-169844 GCA_011038615.1 Limnodynastes dumerilii
CAGTTGGAGGGGAGGTAACCTGGCCTCAGACAAAACATTTTTTGTAGGTCTCAATTAAAAGGAGAGAGTTAATAACCTTTTCTGCAGTATCCAAGATATTAGCTATGTTGTCCAGGGCTAATGAGGATACAGAGGTATTCAAAGGATACAAATAGTGCACTAATGTAGCGATATATAAATCCTTTCTAGAGATGTGAACTGGATTCTCTATAACCTTAGGTTGGCAGTGCACTAATGTAGCAATATATAAAAATCCTTTCTAGAGAAGTGAACTGGATTTTCTATAACCTTAGGTTGGCAAACAAAAGTGAAGCTTTATACATAAACATAGATAAACCTATATTACAATAACCTTCCTAAATCTTAAAGCATAACATACAAATGAATAGTCCAATTCAGTAACACGGAATAATACGAATAATGGTTAGTTGTATCTCTTAGAGATTCTCACAGTTCTGGAAAAAGTCTTTAATCCTCGGGATGAAGATGAACAGCGGTAACAAATGTCCGTTAAAGTAAGCTCTTCCGTGGATGACAAAGCAAAGTCTGTATTCTTATTCCTCCGAGAGGGGACCCCTACCAGGGAACGACCTCCAGTCCCCCGAGGGGGCTATAGGAAGAAAGAGAAGGGGAGAAGCAAGTGGGTAAATAAAATACAAATTTATTATAAAAAACACTGATAAGCAATAAAAACAAAAGGTGAAGGGAAGGCAGGAGGGATCGTATCTAGCGCGCCGAGACACGCTCTCAACAGATAGGCAGCACATGGATGGCAAAGGTCCCGGGCAACGGCTGAGTGACTGGAGGAGGCAGGTCCGACGTGCCGACTCCTTCATATAACACACACCCCCTTTCAACGCGTTTCGAATGCTGGATTCTTTATCAAGACAGTGGAGATGTGTGATTTAAGTGAAGTATTTAAAGGCGTAGTGAGTTCCGTCATGAGGTCAGAGTTCATATATAGAAATAAAGGCTAATATAAATCTCCATGGTTTTGTCTTCATTTCTCCTTATTTGCAATATTTGTGGACCATGTATACTAAGAGAACAACCAATTCCCTAAATATTCGCTTGGTGGCAAGTCAAAGGTTTTGACGGGGTGCCTTCAATTTACATAACTCGAACACAGAATATACAATAATAATACAATGAGGATAACTTACAAAGTGAAAAACATTCCTTTGATTGATTAGTGCATTGAAAGTGCAATTGCAAATATAAAACTATTTCTATAATACATATCTTATATATTTCATAGGACAAAGTGACATTTGGAAAGTGAGATTTATATTAGCCTTTATTTCTATATATGAACTTTGACCTCATGACGGAACTCACTACGCCTTTAAATACTTACCTGGATCACACATCCCCACTGTCTTGATAAAGAATCCAGCATTTGAAACGCGTCGACGGGGTGTGTGTGTTATATGAAGGAGTTGGCACGTCGGACCTGCCTCCTCCAGTCACTCAGCCGTTGCCCGGGATCTTTGCCATCCACGTGCTGCCTGTCTGTTGAGAGTGCGTCTCGGCATGCTAGGTACGATCCCTCCTGCCTTCCCTTCACCTTTTGTTTTTATTGCTTATCAGTGTTTTTTATAATAAATTTGTATTTTATTTACCCACTTGCTTCTCCCCTTCTCTTTCTTCCTATATCCCCCTCGGGGGACCGGAGGTCGTTCCCTGGTAGGGGTCCCCTCTCGGAGGAATAAGAATACAGACTTTGCTTTGTCACCCACGGAAGAGCTTACTTTAACGGACATTTGTTACCGCTGTTCATCTTCATCCCGAGGATTAAAGACTTTTTCCAGAACTGTGAGAATCTCTAAGAGATACAACTAACCATTATTCGTGTTATTCCGTGTTACTGAATTGGACTATTCATTTGTATGTTATGCTTTATTGATTTAGGAAGGTTATTGTAATATAGGTTTATCTATGTTTATGTATAAAGCTTCACTTTTGTTTGCCAACCTAAGGTTATAGAAAATCCAGTTCACTTCTCTAGAAAGGATTTTTATATATTGCTACATTAGTGCACTGCCAACCTAAGGTTATAGAGAATCCAGTGCACATCTCTAGAAAGGATTTATATATTGCTACATTAGTGCACTATTTGTATCCTTTGAATACCTCTGTATCCTCATTAGCCCTGGACAACATAGCTAATATCTTGGATACTGCAGAAAAGGTTATTAACTCTTTCCTTTTAATTTATACCTACAAAAAATGTTTTGTCTGAGTCCAGTTTACCTCCCATCCAACTGGTGCATTTATTTTATTTATTAGCGCCCTCACCAACGATATCACTTTTTGCTTAACTATTCAGTGGAGATAGGTGGACTCCACAGGTGTTGTGGCTGCTTGTTACATTTTTAGAGTTGCGCCCTCATACCTCAAATCCCTTTTGTCCTTTTTGGTACTCTGTGCCTCATCGAGGCATAGCAATCGAAAATCAGATTTGCTATGCAGGGACCCACGCGATAGATGACTAAGTGTCACAAAGCAATCCGGTCCCACTTATATTTAATTAGTAGCAGAGCCGCCTGATGTAATCTGTCACTCATGGTTTCTTATGCACGGCAAGCTTAATATGGTAGTGATGTATGCAGGGTATATATTTAATGTATATGATGAACATGGGCAGAGTAGAGGTCAAATAAAGTTTAAGAAGTCAATGGAAATACTATGTCAATGCACTTTGCAGTGTAGTCAGTGTAGCGAGACTTTTAAAAAACCAAGAATTCTATGATATAAATGTCAGCATGTTTTGCAGCAAAAATCTCTGTTGCTTTTCAATTGTTTACAATGGTGCCGAATACAATGTAAAAAATTTATAATAATGCTAGAGGGGTTTGGCTGAAAATATGATTATGATACAGTATAAAAAAAATACTAGAAAAATAAAATTATAAAAATGCAATTTTCAACTATATTAAATTGAACTTCTCCTAATGTTGTTTTTCATTTTTTTCAACATAGTAAAACATGGAGGGGAGGGGGGGGGGGTTGATGTTTAACAAATACAACTCAGTGGAAATGTTTTAACATGGCTGGGCACGCTCTGATTTGGATTGGTGCAGTTGTGGCACCACGCCCAACCAGATCTTTTACCAACATACGCCAATGGAACACCCAACAGCATGCAAGATGAAATATGTCACACCAGCTGGCGTACACTCAGCTCTGGATAGGGGCCAGTAAGTACATTACAATATTCTATTTGCCAATCATTAAGATAACAACCTTGTTGCATTGAGTAAGGTTGTGATTGTTAAACCTGTTCGCCATTTAGTTCCATCAAGAGAACGGTTGACCCTACAACTATCTGCATTCCAAATCTCCCCCTAACCATTTTAGGAAGAAAATACAACCAAACTTTTTTGGAAGAGATAAAAAATTTGATAAAAAAATGTATTTGTATTATAGGTATTTGGGCTAAACTTGTGCATAAACTTCTGTTGATAGTAAATAATATAGTAATATTTCACTGTAATGTGCCTCACAGCGCTAGGCTTGTATGTTCTCCCCAGGTCTGCCTGGGTTTCCTCTGGGTGCTCCAGTTTCCTTCCACATGCCAAAAACATGCTGGTAGGTTAATTGGCTGCAGACTACGTTGACCCTAGTGTGTGGGTATCAGTGTGTTAGGGAACTTAGGGCCTGATGCAGACCTACGCCCGCCGTCGCTAGGCGTAAGCGTAAGATCGTCTGAAAAGCCGAACTGCGCATGAGCCGGGCAGATGTTGCCCGGCGTCGCTACGGCAACGCCCGATCGTGGATCGGGCATCTGTAGCAGCGCCGTAGGGACGCTGGAGGGGACGTCCCTCAGTGTCCCTACGTTCAGGTTCGTGTAGGTGGGCGGGGGCAGATAGTTAAATGAGGGTGGGAAGGCGGGCCAAGCGGCCATACGCTCCTGTGCGAGCGTATGGCCCCTTCCTTACGCTGGCTGAAGTTAGGGTAGCCTTCCCCTTCCTTAGCTGAAGTTGGGGTAGCCTTCAGCCGGCGTAAGGAAGGGGCCATACACCCGCACAGGGGGAGTGTCGGTCAAAATGAACGCCGATACGCTGTGCTTTAGTAAGCACAGCACATCGGCGTAGGTCTGGATCAGGCCCTTAGAGTGTACCCCCATGCAGGGACTCATGTGAATTATTCTCTTTAAAGAGCTATGTAATATGATGCCACTATATAAAACATATATAAATAACAGTCCTTCATTTCTGCTTAAACAGTATTTTATTTTTGCATTTGACAGAACAGAATATACAAAATTGCCAAATAATAAAAGAAATCCCACTAAGATATATTTCCAGAATTTGCAGTCATCCTTCCTTCCCTCTGAATTACTGGATGCATACTGGCCAAAATCCTCTTTTTTCCTTATGGATGACGGAGATTCAGCTGTGACACTGGAATGTTGGCCCTACAGGTGTTTATCTAGCAAGCAACCAAACTTCTGCTTTACAATGAGGCTTTTCATTGAGCAGTAAGGAATTCTGTATATGTTCTCCTGTCAATCTTTTGTAGCTTTAGGGAAAATAATGTCAAATCCCTAGCTGACTTTGTTTATTTCATCCTTCAAAATAAATAAATTAATGAATGAATGAATAACTGAATAAATGAATTAACGAACGAATGAATGAATGAATGAATGAATAAATAAATAAATAAAAGAAATAAGAAAGAAGATCGGTATTACCTGGATATATATGAAAATATAAAAAAAAACAGAAAACACAACTCAGGAGCATTTAATAATTTCATATATAGAACTAAACTTTCAATTATATGACAAATTGTTTTGATATTTTAATTGTTTTAAATTATAGATATTTACTTTTATTTTTTATATTGCATGAAAAGATTAGTATGTTTATGAACTGAGTGATTGTAATTTCAAAATGATAAATTTTTTTATTACTTGCCAACACTTATGATTGGCTTAGTGTACTGGTATTCTGTAATTCTCAAACTATTTTTTTTAGCTAGTAGCAGGGATGCCATCAGAAATTGTTTTGCCCATTACTGTCAAAATAGGAAGGCCTATTTTTATGACCCCACCTCTCAAAGGCCACCCTCCACTAATAGGGATGTGGTTGTATCATGCACCGGTCTGTAAACGGACCACACAGGCCCAGTGGCGTGGAGTCTAACCACAAGCCTGGTGTTCAACATAGCCCCTGATGGTGGGGATGGTCTTGGCTGCAGGTAAGTGGCAGGTCTTGACCTTCTGGACAAGCACACAGATGCCAAGATGGTGGACGAGATCCAGGAGTTGCAGGAGTAGTGTAGATAAGTAGTGTAGGAGACACTACCTGGAGTGAATACTGCAGAGAGCAGCTGACACTGGAAGTGCACACACAAGAGACACACGCAGAAACTAAAAATACAGGAATACCAGAACCGGTTACCAGATAACTGGGATAACTGGGACCAAGGACTGGAGACAGGACCTGGAACCAGAACACACAAGAAAGCTCTAGGACACAATGGGCCTGATTCACACTTAAGAAACTTCTGCTTCTGCGGTACATAAAGACCACACGATTTACTTCCATAGAGGCAGCCTTATGCCGCCTTGGTGGTTTTTGGGAAGAAGTAAGAGGGAGGAAGTATTTAGATTAGCTCAGGAGGGTGGAGGGGGAGGAGGGGAGCTGCAATGTCCGTACGGACATTGCACTGAGACATAAGGTAGTCCTATGGCACTCATAAGTGCTATAAGGTACCTAGAAATGGGGGGGGGACAGGTTGGGGGCTGGAAGAATGAGTTAGCTGCGTATCTGCCTGCACCTAACTCACTCTTAAGTGTAAATCATGTCCAATATCAGTAGGCAAGGATTCCTGTTGTTCTGACAGTGAGGGGATGTCAGAGGAGGGTTTAAAAAGAGCTGCTGATCAGTGAGTTTCAGCAAGGGAATGAGCCACACCTGTAAACTAATGCCTGCAGCAAGGAGAGTGATCATGATAGGTTGCCGGCGGAGTTGCAAGCTAAAATCTGCGTTGTTCAGCTACTGTAAAATGTGTCCCATCATTTACAAAAATTATAGTGGCAAAAGTACTATAACTAATTCAATATCTTTGAACAATATTATATGCCCCACCATCTTCAACAGGATTAGCGGGGGATAAATGCTCATACCAGAATCTTTCATTCCATGTACTGCACTCAGATAAGATTCTGTCCACACAAAGCATATTCAAGAACCCCCTAAATAGGGAAATCTAAATTTACAACCCCCAATACCTCTGCCCAATGCACAATCATCTTTATAAGATATGTATCAAAAATGTCAATCCTGTTATGTATGTTTACTCTATATATAGAGAAGCAGCATACGTGTGTTTGTGAGTTACACACAGCGCAACAGGTCTGTAGCCTCTCACTGTTTGGATAAGAAACTACTGCAAGCCTGGTAATAATTAATGAGGTGCATATCAGGGGTCTGGAGATAGCACATACAATAATATATGTGTTGCGTATTTACTGTATATAGTGTGCATTTTCCAGATGCTAATATACAATGAACTTATATTGTAGAGGGTGCAGGCTCTCCAAGAGAAGCAAGTAACAGTAACTAGAGAACACAGGCTGTGCTTCTATTTAAATATATGAAATGTGTGCAAGTGTAAATATAAATAGAAGAGGTGCAGCCAAGGACCAAAAGTGACCACTGTTAACACTTCTTTTTCAAGACCTCTGCAATTCACCCTGGCATGCTGTCAATCAACTTCTGAGCCACATACTGACTGATGGCTGAACATTCTTGCCTAATCAAGGCTTGGAGTTTGTCAAAAATGTTTATTTTCTTTGTCCACCCGCCTTCTGAGGATTGACCACAAGTTCTCAATGGGATTAAGATCTAGGGAGTTTCCTGGTCATGGACCCAAAATGTCAATTTTTTTTTTGCCCAAGCCACTTAGTTATTACTTTTGTCTTATGGAAAGGTGCTCCATTATCCTGGAAAATAGAACTGAGTGCTTGACTGAGCAGGAGGGCATATAAGCTCCTTGACTGCTGGCTGCTACTCCCCCCTAGCTTTCATACAGGGGGTATTACCATGTTAAACCGGGGCGGGGTTTTATGGTTAAGGGGTATATAATGGCAGCCATTTTGTGTCATGATTGGCGGTAGCATTGGGGGAACAGCAGTAGTTTCAGTGCATGGGGAATGGGTTTGTCTGGTAGTAGTAGATTATTTGAATAGGAGGCCAAGCCATACGGTGGGTCCTCCATTCTGCCGCTAGTCACGTGAACGTTTGAAGGGGGGCTAGTACCCGGTTCTGTCCACTACCACGGGGGCGCTTGGACAGAAGTTGCCTGTCTTCTTGTATTACATCCTTTACACTGCTGTTCCCCTCCTGCTTGTTGCTGCCTACCTACTTCCAAAAAGTTATAGTCCTGATTTCAATTCCAATTAATAAATTATGCCCCCTTTTGAAATCCAGTACGTTGTCTGTGTCTTATTTTATGGTTTGGTTGGGTATGTGGTCTGGGGGGCAGCGATCAGTCGTAGGAAGGTTAAGGCATTGTTTGTCACCAAACTGTTCTTGGATGGGAGAAGTTGCTCTTGGAGGATGTTTTGGTACCATTCTTTATTCATGGCTGTGTTCTTAGGCAAAATTGTGAGTGATAAATATATACCAATAATCGATAATCAGCGCTCCACCCTAAAGCTGCCTGGTAGTTGTTCAAAGGTTTACACCGGTACCTTAAATTTTTTTTTTAAATGGTTACCCTTGGAAAGCACAATCAAATATCAACAGACACAACCTTAAACACAGGCGCTTTAGCAATAGTCAATTCTCTTTTCGTAGATCTCTTAATCATCTTTCTGACTCTTTTCCAAATTCTTTTCATCAATTCTCATTGCAGTCATAAAATTCAGTTTTTAGATGTAAAATGAGATTGGTCTCTTGATGTAATCTGTCCTTATTCTTTTGCTTATCCCTTTCTTTTTTGTAGCTCTCTTTACTTTTAAAAAAAAATCACAAAGACATCGGGGCCCCCCCTGTGTGACTCTGTACCACCACGATAAGTATTACAGGTTATAGACCTACTCACACTTTTCATCTCTTGAATCGTCTGCGTATAAATGTTTCCTTTCTCTTCTCCTCTTTTCAGATCCTCCGTCCTCAAAAATGAAAAATGGAAAGAAAACCGACCTTCTGTAGCTCTTAATATCAAATGTGAGGAGAAAAAAAATCATAAATCTACTCACATGCTTCTCCTCTAGTTGTTTGCTCTTCTTAATACTCTAACTTCTCAGACTCATTTTCAGAACTCAGATATCCAAGTCTCGCCGTGGACCCGTGGGTATGTAAACAAGAAGACAGATCTAAGTGCAACACCGTTGCCACTTCACAGGATAAACAGACAGTATAACTACTCACATTTAAATTCTCTTGTCTATTTGCATATAAAGATTTATTTTTCCTTTTCTTCTTGTATTATACTTTCTCCACATTCAAGGTCATAACTTCTTAAAAAATGATTTATTTCCCAATAAAATTGAAGACAAAAAATAAATAAAAACAAATATAAACAATCACAATCCTTAGTTTTTTCCTTTTCAGCGTGGAGTCCTTTTCTTATGGTCTTTACCACACAAGGGGAAGCTACACACTCGTACACAGCCTTATCTCCTTAGATGTTCAAACACTCATACTCCGGGACACAAGTAAAAAAGGGTCCTTTTACTGTGCAGCCAAAGGAGTGAGAAAATAAGTTTAGTACAAAACTTTGAATTACCAACGGACTTGCATCCCTATACAACCAACGCGTTTCAAGTGCCGTGCACGCTTTTTCAAGGTGTGTTGTGCCGTCTACCACAAGGTGTGTTGTGCAGTCTACCACAAAGACTAGTATATATTTTCAGTATAATAAAGGATCTGGATAAAACCCTAGTGGCAGAGGGCATGATCAAAGCCCTTCTATTTAATGGCCATAAATGTATGTAAAAATTCACAATTTACAGATAGAATGATAGAGACACATCCTTAATTAGCTAATAGATATTTGAAGGTCAAATAGGGTAAAGGGTCAATATGTATTTTTTTTGCGCAATCTGGATGGGCAAAGTGGCTCTTTTACATCTTCCTTTTTTCTCTTTTGTTGTAAGTAATACTGAAAAGCTCAGAGTCAAGAAAAAATGCTTCCCAGAGCCTTGCAGTGATGATGGTTATCTTGTGACCACCAGGTAAGTGAGTCTCTATATCACTCTATATCAGGATTTTTTCTTTTTCTTTATGGGGTTGTGTAAATTATTCATCATCAAACTGTTCATCATAGGGTATATTTTTATTCTCGATATATGACAGGTTTAAGGGCCCACTGATCTGCTTCTGCTGCATTGTAACAGAATGGGATTTCTTGGATATCTGTGACTTAGAAATCATAGATATTTGAGCAACATAAAAGACAGGATTCAGAAGTTTTTGGAAGGCTAAGGATTGACATATCAAGAGATGTAGCATTGCCTTTTAGAAAAATCCTTCAATATACTATCCTAGAAATATTGAGAGATACAGAGGGCAGGTATCTCCTAATCTATGTTGAGATATTGAATGCTAAATACACACTCCTTAATGTCTGTGGCCCCAACCAGAGTCAATCAGTTTCTTCAATCTCTTATGCCCATTTTGGCAAACAGACAGGCCTTTCCCTTAATTGTGAGTGGTGAGGTGGATCTCCTCTGCCTTCTGCACCCCTTAGCGCACAATGGAGGGGTATCCCTCTTTTTAGTACCACCCTCCAGCTCAGTGACCTCTGGTGACTAATGCACTACAATGAGAGGTTATTTACTTTTCAATCTGGAGTGCATCACTCTGTGGCACGTATTGACTATATGTACATTGCGAATGAGCTGATGCATAAATGAAATACATCAGATCACGCTACTGTCCTAGTCTCCTTGCCTCACACTAAATGATTCTGGTGTTTCCCCAATCATCTGTATCATTCCCCTGACTTAAAATCCTACCTTGTGACAAACTGGAATGATTAGGTAGACGACAATCTGGATCAATGGAATGACCCTGTCTTGTTCTGGGAAACCTCCAAGGCGGTAATGAGGGGGCACATAATCTGCAATGTAGCTAAAAAGAAAAACACCCATTATACAACACTCTCAAACTTGGTTACGGAAGCGTACAATATTTACACGCTCAACCCGACAGAAGCAAAACACAAAGTTTATATTCAGGCCCACAGGTTGTTAGAAGGATTTTTGACCACTATAATATGAATTTTACTCATAATACGTACTATAGGTGGAGCTATAAAACCGGTAAGCTTCTAGTGAGAAGCTCTAGACCATGAGGAAAAAAAATCTGTCATTACTGTGATATGTAATAGAGGCTCGATGGAGTACACAATAAACAGAGCAATGCAGAAGGTAGGCACATATATTACCAGTAGAGGACAGGAGTGTAGATAGAGTCAGCACAATAAACAGAGCAGTGCAGATGCTAAAGCATAGGTATTAACCAGTACAGAAAAGGGGGGGGAGGGAAAGTACCAGATAAAGTAATTTCCCAAAAAAGGACCTATTAACTAGTGCACACCATATACATATAGACAGACTCAATTATGCTAATTAAAACATTATTCTTTAATGTCACATATTAAAAAACACTTATATGCATCAGTCAAAAAATGGGTGAATTTTCTTATTTCCAAAAGCGACACATTATTGCACACATATATATTGGTTGCTTAGCAGCTCAGAATTCAGTTAGTATTGTACACACACAAAAAAAAAAAAAAATCAAATTACAATTTCCACACCATAAGAAATTGATTTCTCAAATTGTAACAATATATCCAGCAACAACATATGCAAATTTCCAAATGAAATGTTTAGATATAAGGCTCTGTAAAGAAAACACAGCCTAAACTATCTAATAGTGCAGAGTAACTTTCCCTCCCTCACAACTAGTAACCTCACGGTTACGCTTCGCACTTCCGTGCCGTAATTGTCCCTCCCTGTCTAAACTATAGGAGTTGCTGTGTGGAGCCTGAAAATAAAAGAACAAAAAAGTTGAACAAGTTACTGTGCCGCCAGTGGGTTGAAACAGGATACGGTGGGGTCCGCCGGTGCACTCGGTCCAAATAGGACACCTCCGTTCCTTCTGAGAGCCTCTCAGAAGGAACGGACACCTCCGTTCCTTCTGAGAGCCTCTCAGTTACTCTGCACTATTAGATAGTTTAGGCTGTGTTTTCTTTACAGAGCCTTATATTTAAACATTTCATTTGGAAATTTGCATATGTTGTTGCTGGATATATTGTTACAATTTGAGAAATCAATTTCTTATGGTGTGGAAATTGTAATTTGATTTTTTTTTTTTTTTGTTTGTACAATACTAAGAGCTGCTAAGCAACTAATATATGTGTGTGCAATAATGTGTCACCTTTGGAAATAAGAAAATTCACCCAATTTTTTGACTGATGCATATAAGTGTTTTTTAGTATGTGACATTAAAGAATAATGTTTTAACTAGCATAATTGAGTCTGTCTATATGTATATGGTGTGCACTAGTTAATAGGTCCTTTTTTGGGAAATTACTTTATCTGGTACTTTCCCTCCACCCCCTTTTCTGCACAATTTTTACAAGACCTTAAAGTAGCACCCGTAGGCTTTTGTGAGAAAATAAATAGTTTCTTCTTTTTTTGTACACTCAGTAATGACTGGTGCGACTATGTTTTAAATTAACCAGTACAGGACTGGAGTGCAAATGGAGTTAGCACAAGAAACAGAGTGTAAAACACAGCAAAACAGAGAGCACAGATAACAAGCAGACAGACCAAACATATAGGGGCACTTATGCAGCTCACTCATGCGGGAGGCAGAGGTACAGGAATAAGGGTAATATAATCAAGACGGAGAGGAGCACTCAGAATCACAGGATATGAACTGATATAACAACAGGAGCACGGACGGGAACACTAGAAGCTAGAACCTTTGAGCTTTATTACACTTTATGTACATTCATTGTATCATTTATAGATTTATTTACTGCACTTGTTAGATTTAATTGCCATTCACCAGGTTCACAATCTGATCCCTTTCCACTCACCTACCCCATGGCGCCCTACATTCTCACATTTTTCTTTTGTCCTCAGACAGTTTAGTTGGGGAGGTAAGAGGGCATACATAGGGTTGATCAAACTACAACAATCTAAACCACAGAATAATATAATTATTCAGCCATACTGCACTATGTAAAGGTGCGAGGAATGGTTGAGGCTTCTCGAAAAATCACTTGAATCTTAGCTGGGTCCATATGAATCTCAGAACCACACAGGATAAATCCCAACAATGGAATGGTGTCAACCTCAAAGGTACATTTTTGCAGCTTACAATTCTAATTACAAAGCTAATTACTTCCCTAATGACAAAGATAAGTACTTCCTTGACATGACTTCGGTGAGTTTCCAGATTCAGTGAAGAGATAAGGATATTGTAAAGATAGATAACCACAGAACTATTGAGAAGGTCTTGGAAAATTTTATGCATGAATTCCGGGAAAACTGCAAGTGCGTTACTCAGGCCAAACGGCATAACAACATATTCATAATGGCCACCTCAAGTGTTAAAAGCTGTTTTCCACTCATCTAGTTTTCTGATTCTTATTAGGTTATATGCTCTACAGAGATCCAGTTTTGTGAAGACCTTAATACAATCAAAGAGTTCAGAAGTGAGGGGATACTGATTTTTCATGGTAATGTCATTGAAACCTCTGTAATCTATGCAAGGCCTGAGACTGACGTCTTTCTTTTTAACAAATAAAAACCCTGCACCCTCCAGGGAAGTGGATGGGCAAATAAATCCCTGTTCCAACATTTCTTTAATGTACTCTGACATGGCTTTAGTTTCGGACAAGGGTAAGTTCTTCCACAAGGAGGTGTGGATTCAGAGATCAGGTCAATTGGACAAAGGTCTATGCAGAGGAAGAGTTTCGGCTGCCTTTTTACTAAATACCTCTAATACTAAATACGGCGGAGAGGGACAGCCAAGGATTCTGGTTTCGTAGTTTGACATTAAGGAATAACTTGGAACAACCAAGAATTTGAACACAAAGAGAGAATCTGGAAAGTAGTCTAATCGATATGAGGATTATGAAATTGTAACCATAATGTTACATGCTGCATATGGCAGCAGCGTGTAATTATGTCTTTGTGCAGTAGTTAGGAATTCCGGTCCTGGTTTGCCATGCAGCATTCCTTCTTGCTAGGGATCCTGGCTAATTAATCTGTGGCTGGGATTCCCTAGCTGTGTATTTGGCTGTGTGCAGTCAGCAGCCAATAGGGACGTGGCTCTCCCCTTATATTCCTGTCACCTGATTGCCTCCTTGCCGGTCATAGCCTCTAGCTTCTAGCTTTAGCTGCTCTGTCCATCCTGCCTGCTGCTTGTGGTTCCTGTTACTTGCTTTTCATGTGTTTGCCTTCCAGTCTCCCTCTGTGTCCTCTCTGCTGCCCAGCCTTCCCTCACCTGCCTGCCTTCTGTCCTCCTGGTTATGTGTGGTTCAGTGTGAGTACCCGGTCTGTCAGTTCTCAGCCTTGCCTGTCTGCTGATTACCTTGTGTCTGTCTGTGCAATCTATCTACACTATCACTGTTGTAGATTTACCATCCTCTCCAGTGTGCCTGCCTGTGTAGTATATCTGCACTATCACTGTTGTCAATTTACTATCATCTCCAGTGTGTCTGTTTAGTCATCTGCACTATCACTGTTCTAGGATTACCATCATCTCCAGTGTGTCTGTCTGTGCTACTCTATCTGCACAATCTGTATTCCAGTCCTGTACTGGTTCGTTGCTGTTCAACCTGCACTATATGTATCCCAGTCCTGTATTGGTTCTGTGCCACTCTCCTGTGTAAGTCTGGCCTTTTCCTATTTCATCTCTCCTACGAGTTCAGATCTGGGGGCCACGACCTGTTGTTGGGGCGCAGCCAAATCAATCCCCACCATCAGGGGCCCTGGTGAACACCACCCGATAGCATAGACTCCGCGCCCTGGTAACCATTCTCGTAACACATGGTAGACCTAGTATTACTGTAAAACTAACTTCAGGGAGATTCAAGAAGTAAAGAGTCTCTGAATGTAGGGCCCCAATTTTGAGTTTAACAGGAACAACTTGGTGTGGTATGGTTCCACCTAGAATATGGGTGCCATCCACTGCAGTCATGTAGGTGAGTATGGCCATAGCTTACACAGGAATTTTAAGTCTCCTAACGATCTGTGCCCATATAAAGTTCTCTGCTGCACCTGAAGCCAAAAGGGCTGTGATCTCAGCACTTTTGTGCATAAGACAGGGTTACTTGAAAAGTGTAGTACTTCCTGTTAGAGGAGCGAACTGACACTCCTAACCTGACTTTCTCAGAATCGGTTAGGAGTGGTAGTTTCTCGAGCACTCTTGGCAAGACAGTCGGAAATTACCAGAAACACCACAATAAACATATAATTTTTCTCTGAGTCACCGCTCACCCTCCTGGTGTGTCAACCGGGTTCTCCCTAATTGCATAGGTTCCTCATAAAGAATATCAGATGGCTGAGAGCAAGCTGAGTTGATAAATCTTGGATGTTGAGTGCACCTCGAAAATCTATTTGAATGCATGTTGAAATGAGGTCATCTGAGAAGATGGTAACTCCCCTGTAGCATGATTGTCTTTAATCCGGTCCGCCAACCCCCGCCAGAAACAGAGCGATAAGTGCATCTTTGTTCCAAGATAGTGCTGAAGACCATGGGATATTGCTTCTTAAGTGTGTAGTTATACGAGCAGAGCTATTACGCATGCATAGTAAGTCTTTTACGCTATCTTTGTAATATTTTGGTACGCAATCTATGTAATGAAATGGTACGTAGATAGTGTAAAAGAGTTACTATGCATGTGTAGTAGCTCTGCTTATATAACTACGCACTTAAGAAGCAATAGTCTTAAGTGAGAATCCGGCCCAATGTACGAAACTGTCCCGCATATTGATCAACTGTGAGGTTCTCCTGCTGCAGGGGGAGAATTTCAGAGGTGGTTAAAGTTCGTCAAAGATACTTCGAATCATGACTAGAAAGTCTCTCGGGTTTGAAAGAACAGGATCAGAGTTGTGACACCCAAGACAAAGCTTGGACAGATAGCAAAGAAATCTTAAAGATCATCTTGGCTTTATCTGAAGAGAAGTTTACCAGTTGAATCTTGAAGTGTAAGCTACATTGATTTATAAAACCTTGGCATATCTTGGGATTGCCATCCATCATACTTAGCTGGTGTCGGAAGATTCAGTCTCAAACTACAGACATGAGGAATTGACATGAGTGGAGTCAGCTCATGAATTCCGTGAATTGGGCAGATGCTGCCCCTAGGGGGTTTTCCCCCAACTGGATCCATTGGGCCAGTACAAACTGTCATGGGCTGACCAGGTTGGGTATCCGTTATAGGTTTCCAGGGGCATGTAGAGTGGTCAAGTCTATAACAGAAGTGGGTGGTTTCCAGAAGACTCTTCTCATGAGTTGGATTAGAACCAGCAGGATTGAGGCAATTGCACACTGGACTGAAGAAACTGGGACACGGAGCAATTGCACTCTAAACTGGACAAGAGCAGTTGAGACATGGAGCAATTGCAGGCTGAACTGGACTAGACAGGAGCAATTGAAACACAGAGTGATTGCAGGCTGGACTGGATAGGTGCAGGATTGAGGCAATTGCACACTGGACTGGACTGAAGAAATTGAGACACGGAGCAATTGCACTCTGAACTGGATAGGTGCAATTTAGACACAGAGCAATGGACTGAGGCAACTGAGACATGGAGTAATTGCAGGCTGGACTGGACTAGAGAGGAGCAATTGAGACACAGAGCAATTGGAAGCTGGACAGGAGCAATTGAGACACAGAGCAATTGCAAGCTGGACCGGACTAGACAGGAGCAATTGAGACACAGAACAATTTCACTCTATACTGGACTGAAGCAATTGAAACACAGAGCAATTGCACACTGAGCAGACTGCACAGGAGACAGAGCATGAAGTAGTAGATGCCGCACACGGCTGATGGTATGACCAGGAGATTGTAGAAACTGCAATGATCTGCAGACAGCAGGTGAGACGGTGCAGCAGAGATCCAAGGAGTTAGCAGTCTGGCACGAGGGTCAGGATATAGCAAGATAAATATACTGAAGGGTTCCAAAGGTGAACTGCAGGAGCCAGGAACATACAACTAAAGTTCATTAGTTGTAGTGGCACTGTTTGCACAGTGCCTAGGGTTTAAATAGCCCGCTCCCATCATGGATTGCTGATTCAAGTCATGTGACTGTCAGTGGCAGAATATGGTTGGTTGGCTCTGGTCATGCGGGTACTTCCAAGATGGTGGAACCCATGCACCGGAGGACGCCGCTGGCTGATGCCAGAATCCAACCCCTGCAAGCATGGCAGAACTGGACAGAAGGCTGCCACAGGCTGAGAGTGGCACCTTCACAGAGAAGAAGCATGGGCACAGCTGGCAAGAGCAGCTGAGAGACATCCCCTAATGCAGTAAGTTCCACAATTTGTGACAATGGCCACTCTGCCAGGCTCTATTATAAGCAGAATACACACACATCTCTGCATTGCATACTCTTCTTAGTGACAGTTGATTGAAAAAGATAGGCTGAGTCTTGATGGCTGAAGCATGGCTCCTTCTCTTGGATTTGTCTATGGTCTTTTTTTTATTTCTCTTTATCTTAGGAATATGCAGTGTTATCCATTTGTGTTTTAAGAAATAATTAGGACACAAATGTACTTGTTTTATTTAGGAAGGCATATTTCCCTTCCCATTATTCTCTAATCATGTGTGAAACTGTAACTATGTACATGATGTTGATAATGCTATATGTCCATATTCTATATTGTGATTGTTATTTTGCCTTGATATTGTCCGACTGATGCATTATGTACCATTAAAACTTTATTTAAAAAAAAAAACTCACCTTCTGCTCTTCTGATAGATCAAATTTTTTCAGCCTCCTTTTTAATGTTTGTCTGTGCTAGTTACAGCTACTTTGCTATCCAGTTTTCTTTTCTGTTACCTGATTAACGCAAATGTGGACACTTTTTCCTTCCATACTAATATTAGCCTCAGTTTTGATACGAACACTGCTGCATACTGGATTATACATAGCACTGAGCAACTTTGTCAATCAACATAGCTGGTCCACTTTTTGATTTATAGCCCTTATGTATCAATCCCCAATGTCCTTTAGATTGTAAGCAGGCAGGGCCCTCTTGCCAACACAGTCATTTTTTTTTTTACTATCCAGTCACGTTATAATGATTGTTAATATGGTAAAGCACTAAAGCATGGTAAAGTGTCCTCCCTTTGCTTGTATAGTAGTTAGGATGCAGCAGGGATCTATATGTGGAGGTCTGGATCCAATCCAAAGAGCTTAATATATATAGGCCTATGGAGCAGTATTGTGAGAAATATAGAGCCCTATTATGAAGACATGTATAGTATATTTATATTCCTTCATTTCCTTTATTTTGTATTTCTTCCTCTTATTACCAAAACATTTTTGTAATAAAAGCATTATTTATAAATATAGCTGCATGGGAATGAAGGGAAGCAGGGAGGCTTAACACTTTCTTGCACTGGATGTCCTGATTCTGGAACTTGGAATTTTAACCTTTAAAGCTAAAAGTATACTAGCTGCAAGTGACAGTCTGCTATAACTTTCCTTTCGTTTATAATCATGTTTGTGCTATGTTCATTCTGCAGATGATTTAGTTATCAGAGCTGATTTTATGCAATTATATACACAGAGAACTTGATTCACAGGTCTGAAGGAGATAGTAGGTGCGGATACGCATGTATCTGTACCTAACTTCAAGCTTTTTAGTATCTCTTCATTGCGTAGATTGCATAATTTTTGCTGTTATGATTAAAACCAGAACTTTATTTCCCAGAGTGGATGAACTTTAAAGAGATTCATAAAAAGAGGATTTATATGAACACACGTTTTTACTCAGTGCCTCTGTTAGGTCAGCTGACAGTATTGCAACTGGACACACCCACTGCTGCTTTTCTACACCTTTTTGCTCTCCTATATTTGGAACACTTTATAAGAGGAAAAATAGCAGGAGGATGTTCTAATTAAATGCAGAAGGAATATTTTTTATTTTTTAAATATAGAGTCCTATTATGAATAAATGGAACCATGTTATGGTTGTTGTAGCTTTTGGATTATTTTTACGTTCTGGTAATAAAATCATTTGTTATATTGTAGGGTAGTGTAAGATAGGTAATTGAGGGTTGCAGAGGCTTAAAATTCTCTCGTACATGTTGCTATCAGACCTGGGGCTGGCCCTAAAGTAGATGATAATAACTCGCATGTCTGGAACCAACTCTTCGGGCCTCATTTACTAAAGTCGTGTTTGTAAAATCGTTTAAACACGCGTGTATTTATGTGTTTTTTAACCATCGTCATATTTACAAAGGGCAAACTCGCGGGACTTCATGTGTATTCACACTGAATTCGATCTACATCGCTGTAGCTATATAGTCCCGACTTTTCCAATACATCACATACAAAACGCTGTATTTACTAACAAGTAAAAGTTCAGATCGCCTGAAACTCGCCTGAAAAGCGCTGTCTGTAAACTCACCTTCTGGGAGAGGCGACTTTAACAGAATCGACGGCAGTTATGCAAAGTGCTGTATGCTAAGTATAAAAGCATTTTCTCAATTGCAATCACATGTGCCTTATGGTTACTGGAGGGTGTGTGAGAGAGAGAGATAGATTGTGCTGTTGGTTTTGTTCTAGTGCTGTTGTAATGGATTCTGGTGGATTTCTTGTGGTGTTGGAGGCTGGTGTTGCTGCTATACTAGCTGCCACATCTATGGAGGAGGAGGAGGACAGACACCATCACCAGCCCTTGGTTCAGCGCACAGTGCATATCCCAAGACACATACGTGTGTTTCATGTGTGGTTGGACCTTGACTCCCTGTCTGAACAGGAGGTAGTGCAAATGTTTAGCCTCAATCGTGCAAACCTTCTGGCAATTTATGAGCAGGTGAGGAGGTATTTGGACCCACCAACAGCAAGGTCTCATGCATTGTCTGGGATGCAAAAATTATTGTGTGTCCTCCACTTTCTGGCTACTGGCTCATTCCAGGCAGTGACTGGGAGAGTGGTAGGACTTTCACAGGCCAGTTTTTCACGTCACTTGACTCATGTGTTAAGTGCACTTAAAAAACTTGTGCCAACATATATCTGCTTCCCCAGCCGAGAGTCACAATGGCGAGACCAGAAGCAAGCCTTTTATGCAATCGCAGGATTCCCCAATGTCCTGGGTGCAATTGATTGCACTCATATTGCTCTGAGACCACCTAAACGCTGCGCTCAGGTATATGTCAATAGGCATCTCTACCATTCCCTGAATGTTCAGGTGGTCTGTGATGCTAAGCAAAAATAATGAGTGTATTTGTTGGCTTC
>WWET01001159.1:186619-225532 GCA_011038615.1 Limnodynastes dumerilii
TGCTTAGCTGCGTAAATACGTGTTGGCCATACGTACATGTGCGGATCACTGCGGTTACATTGGCAAAAGTTAAGGTAGGGTTTGAAAAGCGTATCTTGACAAAATACGTACATTCAAAGGGTGTGCCTAGGGGAGTGTATTGAAGGTATGCACGCGAAAATACGCTACGTGAGTAAACGTACGGCAAACGTAGTTCTGGATCTACCCCTATCTATGATGGACATTTTCTATTTTCACAGAGCATTTTGTTTGGAAACGCACTTAGGCCAAACCAGAGTCCCCTCATTATGTATGTGATTTGTATTACACATACAGGGCCTGATCCAGACCTACGAATGAGTGCCGAACGTATTATTGCTCAACATAAAAACTTTGCACTCCACCAACACTCCCCTTACTTTCATTTCCTTACGCCGGCTGAAGCCTACCTTATCTTTTCCCAGCGTCAGTACGAAATTTCATAGCGACGCGCTGTTCGTAACGGGATAAGCACGCCCATACTGTATAACTTAAATACCTACCCCCGCCTATATTCCTTTACTCTAACGTCCATACGAACTTCATATTATAAACACGCCCCTCTGTCAGTTAAAACGCAAAGTATACGGATGGCCGAATCTTAGCTACGAAAACCAGTGTGTTACTACAGGAAGTTGTCACTAGGCGCACTGGCTGTGCATTTTTTCTTCCAAATTTATGCTTATGAACAGCGATAGCACGCAAGCGAGGGTTGTTCTGGATCAGAGATATTCGTTCATCCTTTTTTTATGCAACTTTTTTTTTTTTTATCAGAAAACTTGTTAAAGTCGTCACACTTTCATCCATAGCCCAAATGAGTGCCATGTATTTTCTGCCTACACATTGTCCCTTTTATTATTATTGTGCTGCTGATAAGCAATAGGTATAACGCTGAATACATTTGCTGACAAACTCTAGATTTCTCTGTGTCACATATTCTGGTGAGGGATCCTGAATTACAGAGTAAACTCATTGCTATTCTTCCAATATGGGGAGTACAGCACCTAGGAAATGTGTATGCAAATACTTGTTATTCATAGTCATATGCAATTTGCTTTCCTTTTTTACATGAAATATTTTTTTTTTATTGGTGGTCTGCTATTGGACATTGTTAATTTGAGTCTGAGCACCAATATATGTATACAAGTATGTGCTACTTACTCAGCAAAGGTGCATAAACATGCTCCAACTAGTCAAAATGTTTATTAAAAAAACAGATCTTGAGTTGCTACATACAAACTGAAAACTGTGCTTTCTCTAACAAGCTAAGAAGTAATGGTAGCAAATTATTCATCACAGCTTATTAAGACTGGGGATCGTTTTTTCTTTGGGATTTGGCTTTCAGCCGGTGTAAGCGAGTGTCGGGGGAGTGTAGCGATGGTACGCTGACCGCTAGACCGCTCGGTGTACCATCGTAGCTCTGGATCAGGCTCAATGTGTGTTATGACTCAATCATATCTAATAGCAGCTTTGAAAATGGTGCAGTTTGTTAAATAGAAAAAAAAGCAGTTGATTAAGAAATTGTTCATTTACAAAGTTACTAAACATGAGCTATGATCTTCTTATGCACACTGGTTAAAAATCCAAACACACCAAACACATTGGAAACATATATTTGTGAATATAGGAAAAATTTATTGAACTGCAACAGTGACATACTAAGAGCAACTAGCAGCAATTTGAACATTTCAGTCAATATACAATTGTTCCTACACATTTATTATGTATTAAGATACATGGAAATACATGAAAGAATAATACCTAAATTAAATGGCAAGAAAGTAGCACAATATTTGCATAGCCATCAAATAGATGTTGTTTGAGTATAAGCCTAGGTATCATATAGTATTGATTTAAGCAGAGTGTTATTATATACCTAATAGCTTCATTCAGGCAATTTGCAGACCCTACCTGGACACTCAGAAAATTATTTTCATTTTCACACAAAAGCTTCCCGTATTGTATAGCAATATATACAAATATTAATCTTTTACCTGAATGCAAGTTTGGGGATTATGTGAAGTTTGAGGGTCTCTCGATCACATATTGCCTTTTTTAGAAGAAAGTTTTAAGCTTTAATTTCCAGTTTGAAAAAAAAGGTGCAAGTGACTGACAACAGAACAATGGGGCACAATGTATACTGAGCAACTGTGGCAGTACAAGTGACAGCATGCACTAGTGTGCAGCAAAATAAATAAATAATTATTGTAGACCTAAGTAATGAAATATCGTTCCCTGCTTACAATGTTACATGCATATTTTCTCCAGAGAAATTCAGCCCCCTAGATTAATGAAAAATGTATATTGTCCCATAGGTTCATTTTACAAAAATATTGCTCCTTATTCAACAGATAGTATTTGTCCCCATGATTGTTACATCATTGACTTCTCCTTTATTATGTTCTGAATGACTAGATACCTAAAACAGTATGAAGAAGGTGTGATGCTGTTTATGGAGGTTATTAGTAAACCCCTGAAAGTTTGAGTAGTCTTGTCTGTCAAAGTTGATGTTTGGTAACCTAGCAGTAAATGGAAATAAATATACTATTGTAAATACTGCCTAAAATGCTAGTAAATATAGCCCTAGGTATTGTCAGTGTAAAGACCCTTCTTTAATAGCAGAGCTGCATACAAGATATCTCAATACCTACTGTAAATAGCACCTAGCCTGATATTACTGCTGCTTGCCTTTAGATAGTGAGCTGATTTTGGACATGTATTGATGGACCAACTAGAACTAGGGCTAAAGCGAAACAGCAAATATAAAAGCAGCTTCATCTTATGCCTTATAAAGCAAAGGCTTTGATATTTTCTTCTTAAACATCAAGTTGGTCCAGTCAAACGTGTCATCAAGCACAGAGAAACTATGTTGCTCTAGCACAATGACTACTAGGAATCTGTACTGCACATGACTTACTCAATATGGCTGTGATTCATTTTCTTTTTATTAGTCTAATTGTAAACTACTCATTTTATAGACAATAGACCACCCAGACTTGGAAACACTGACTGTGTTTCACACTAAAAGGGTTTAACAGCATAATATCCAAAGTCAAAATCATTGGTGTGGTACAAATATATCTACCTAGAATGTATTACACGAGAAAGCCACATTTCAGGCATGTAGTACAAGTGTGAATGTTAGGAAATATATCATGAGCAGAAGCCAATGCATTTTAAATGGCAAATGAGCGTATTCCTGCTTTACCGCTACAGGTAAAGCTACTTAAGCATGTCAAACCCTTGGAAGTAGGTAGTAAGACTTATGGATTTGTGACAGAGAGAGTTTAACATGTAAAAAGTAGAAGAAGAGAAATTAGCCCAGTCCTGTAGTTGAAATGGCACTGGTCCAGCTGGTAATAGCCCAAGTCATGTCTTGGAAGGTCACAGCATCAGAACTGCTCAAATGTCTCACAGCAGAAGCCACACAGCAGTGATTCTGAAAAACAAAATACAATACTCGTTAGTTCAGCAGTTCATCCTTTTGTTTTGATTACTTTAGGCTACGCCACTCTCAAACTCCTATTATTACTTATTTGGAAAGTAATTGTTTTATCTTATAAAAACAAACATTACTGATACTATATGGATTAGAAAGAAGCATTATATTTTTGAAATTTTAAAAGAGAATATTTTATGGGAAAAAAATTATTTTATTAAATGTCAACTAATGAGCAGAACAAATCTTTACAAACAATGGGCCTGATCCAGACTTAATAATGACAGCCAATTTCCGCAAGCAGAATGCATAAATATGGCTGTGGGAATGCACTGCGAAACGCGCGGCAGTTGTTACTTATTGTAACTCTGATCATACGCAACTTGTACTTAACTCCGTGCAATAGGGTGTGACATCCCTACGCAAGCCGAATTTACGCATTGTGCGTGGAGGGAGGCATTTAAATGGTACAGTATGGGCTGGGTTACAAGGTATTACGTACGATCAGAGATAAACAAGAAAAAGTTAAGGCAGGATTCTGAACACATAAGTCAGCTAAGTTATGTATGTGAGAGGGAAGTGCATTACCTTAGTAGTGCGTAACTTACATACATAAAACGATCTTAAGTCTGGATCAGGCCCAATGTAATTTGCATTAGATTTAGATGTTAAAAATTGATAGGCTCCTTCAGTTATGTAGCCAATTAAGGGAATATAATCATCAGGTGCTTTAAAAAGTGGTCCCAGGCATGCGTTTCATGCAAGCACTGTGTTTTCTTTCCAAGGGACCTATTTAGAAATATCAGATTGGGGCCTTTAGCGAATAAAGTCATAGATATGTGCAAATAAAAGTTGAAACTGACATTAGAGTTGTCTTCCCAACACCCTGTATGGAAATGACATGTAATAAGCATGTATGGGTGCATGACTTGTAATATAGCTGTGACAGTCATTTATTTAGTGCTAGCAGAGGGAGAGGTCAATATACATTTAGCCAATAAGAATAATCTACTTAGTAGTCACCATCATACAAACAATGAAATGCATATGCCATTACTGTATGTGTTCTGTGTTCTTCACTCCCCTGTCCTCCCATTTACCTGTAAGCATAGTGTAATCTTTGGGAACAGTTGTTGAAAATGGTACTTCATAATTTTTGAGTCACATCAAATTTTATCATATTCCTAGAACCTATTATACATGCGTTTAAAGATAAAATTATTTCCATTTGTACAGGATTAAAAAGTATAAAATGCTTGATGGTTCTTTAAATTAGAAAAACAAACCTCATAAAATTATAGTGTGTGTATATGCAAGCAGCATCAGTGTAACAATACTATAAAGCAAAAAGACTGAACAGAGTATGTCATTCTGGCACTATAAGTCAACAAACCTGCTTATGATCGGTCTAGAAGATGTCACTGTTCTGCAGGTGCCTCAGATAAAGAACAGTTTTGGATCTCTCTCTAAAATGGAGAAAAATAATACTCTTATTTATACTCTTATACTCCTAATACTTATACTTATACTCCTAATACTCTTTTTTTGCCTATTGGTGCACAACAAAGAGGAATGAAAGAAATCCTTGTGTTTTGAAAGGGATGCATTTTGTGGAACGAATTTTGCGGAACTAAAGTTCTATTTTTTCTAAATACAGCCAGTCGAAAGCCCATTCGGCTGTCTCTATTTTGAAAACATTACTAAATAGAAACCTTTACTAATAAATGGGTAAGTATGCTGAAGTTATTTTTCAGCATACTTACCCATGCATTAATTCAGAAACCACCATTGCTGATCTGATGCACCATGGTAGAACTGCCGCACTGGACCGCACAGGTGATTATTGCAGGCTAGTCTATAAGGAGTCTTAGGGTTAAGAGTCTATGGGGAGTCTTAGGGTTAGGCTGTGGGCAAGCCCTATCCAGACCTAACAGTAAAAACACTTTGGAGAGTTTCCACCATAGACACTGGGATGTGCTTGCAAGTGGGCATGTCTTATTATTACAATGTATAGACGTGCCAGTGCTCTAAGCAGTGCCACCGAGAGGGGGGGGTACTAATTACCCGGGCCCGGACCTTAAGAGGGGCCCAGGAATGTGCAGCACTGGTGGTCGTTTAGAAAAAAAAAACGTTTTAAAAATCCTTCCCTTTATTTATGTTTAGAGTCTGGAGATTTTTTGTTTTTATGTGAGGGGGGGGGGAGGGGGGCAGTGGTCCGTTCTACGCCCCGGGGACAGTGGTCCGTTCTCAGCCCCGGGCACAGTCACCATTGCTGTCAGTGGGAGACGTCCTGCAGCAGAGATATTTTTATATAGATACATATTAGTGTGTGTGTGTGTGTGTGTGTGTGTATATGTATGTATGTATGTATGAAGGCATATCAGTCATAGTTTTGTGTCCTCTGCCTGGCTTCTGGAGGAAAAAGAAAAAGGAAGAAAGGTGAGAAGCAGAATAGAGGTAAGTGTCCTGTGTGTGATATAGACATATATTTAAAAAAAAAGTGGCACTCAGAGACCTAGAATTTGTTGTTTATACCAATCTCTCTTCTAATGATGTATTATTGCTGTATCGGCATAGCGTGCACTGGAGTACATTATATATATATATATATATATATATATATACGCACACACACACATATATATATATACACAATTACGTGTGCGTGTATATATGTGTGTATATATATATATACACACGGCTTGTCGCCGCTTCGCCGTGGGAGGTGGGAGGGGGCCCAAGAAGTTGCTTTACCAGGGCCCAGAATTTCTCTTGGCGGCCCTGGCTCTAAGTACTTATCTAGACTTCCAAACCTATATTTGCAGGAATGGGAAAATTTAAGGTAGAGTATGGCTTACGCAAAAACAATGGTGGGAGGGGAGTGGTTAACAAAGTGATTAAACGGATGTGAGGATATTGCAGCTAATATCGCGGGTTTATCTTTATTAGCTTCATGAAATTGTCCTGTACTGTTAATGTTTAAGAAAGTATCAGCTTTATTTCTAGTTCGAAGAGCAACTTACATATATACCACAATTATTATATTTCGATCTAAATATAATGGTAATGGGCCTGATTCAGAGATCCGCTGCTGATGGTATCGCAAATATACGCATCTAAGTGGCAGGTCGGAGCAGGTTACATCCCACTGAATAAACAGTCACTCCCCTTGCAAACAGCGGCCGGACCTAACATTAGAACTGCATCAAACAGCGGCCGGACCTAAAGTTAGACCTGCATTGACTTGCCCTATCAGGCCGCACTCACTTCCGACCTTATGTGTATTAGTTGCGTATATTTAGGGTCCTAAGTCTGTAAGCGCTCCCACTTTTCCTCATCTCAGTGCCTCCCCCTGCCCACTTCTATGCAACTCCTTCGGTTCCTAGATTTCCGCTGGACTTAGGATCGCAATTGTTCCCGACCGATATACAAGTTCGACCTTAAGGCATTTCCGACCCTTACTTCAACGTACATGGCGTTGCACTATTACTACGCATGCGCAGCTGATGCAAAATCGATCCGACCCTAAATATACGCACCTAACTATCGTTAATATCGGATCTTTGAATCAGGCCCAATAGGTTTAATTATGATTAAAGAACAGCATTAATGGCATCAACACACTGCACAACAATTGAATCAGTTTATTCATGAGCTGTGCTCTCCCTTCTTATTTGGCAACCTGACGAAACGCGTAAGCAGAAGAATTTGTGTGGAGCTTATTGCACTTGATTGTTTGGAGCCTTTATCGGAGGCTTTAACGAAGAAGAGCCTGCTTTTCTGTTATATCTGCAAGCAACATCATATCCTATTGTGAAGGGGTGGCCATCCGAATTGAAACCGGACATCATTATCAGGTCGGTACCAGAGGAGAACGAGGTTTCTTCTATTGCATGCAGTCGGGTAACACCTTGGACTCGATCATCTGGAAGGCTCTTAGACCGGGATGCCCCATAGGAGAAAACAGGCGCTACACATCATCCCCAGCAGCCGGGGCATATCCCAGTGTACTATTTAGCTACCTCTCTCTTGACAGAAGAAGGTACTGTTTGTCTCCTTTTGTAGCCAGAAACCTCCAGAGTCACTATTTAGATGACCTTAATACCGGGACGATCCAAGGACAATAAGGTGCCGTTCAAAATCTCCCGCAGTCGGGTAACATCCTTAGGTCCTTCGTTTTGATACCACGGTATTGATCCGCTATATTAATTGACATTTATCTTCATTACAATATCACTGAAGGTTATCTTGCCTACCACCCATCTGTTTATCCAGTATATCCAATGAAATCATTTATTTACCTGCTCCTACCTTTGAATTTATTGAATTGTGTTTTATATATTGAAGCTCTATGTGTGTAATTTTTCAATTGAATAAATCTTTAATATTAGGTTGCCGTTTGCATATTTGTACCTTCACCAGAACTGGCTAATTAATCATTTTTATTGAGCGCTGCTAATATAATAATATAATAATATAAATACCCTGGTATATTTCTTTGTTGTTCTTAGGTTTAGGGAGAGTAGCAAACTCTCCCTTGCAGCTGCCACCCCCCATAATAGCGCCCAGGTATTTTCTCTTGTTCTGTTTCAGTTTCTAGTCATATTGTTCTTTTATAAACTGAAGAACATACCATGGAAGAAGTATGTTGGCTGATTTTAAAGTGCAGTTTGGAGTCTGATAGCCATGGGTGTTTTAAAGCTTCAGATGCACTGATTCTCCAGCTGTAGAAACAAATAATGTTTACAAGAGTAAATGAATGAAATAGCAGTTAATAAATAAATACATTATATATATATATATATATATATATATATAATCATCATATAATGAGTCAGCATAGTAAACAGGTCACAGAATAAGAATAATGCATAGGCACTGACTGAGGAGCAAGAAGTTATATGTCCCATAGGCTGGGCCAGTAATTAGCTGCATTGTGCTGGTCAGTTTCCAACAAGCTAAAATGTGGCTGTTGGTTTCTGGTATGTTACAGCGATAAGTTCTGAGTCTGAGCTTTAAATATATAACCGAAATGTGTCTTTTCATTTTTAGGTTGGTCATGAGGGCTGATATACGTCTGGATCAAACTAAAGTTCTCTGCATCTGGAGAAAGCCACACTAAGATGTCAGACTTCCATTTCAACAAAGAGGTAACAATGGGGGGTGATGTTACAGTGAAATCTGAGAATTTTTTTTCTACATTCCTAATTACTGATTTAGTAGAAATTACTTACCATTTTTCCTTTATAAGCAACTTTGAAATGAAATCTTTAGCTGATTCTGATATATTTAGAAATTCATCCTCTTCAAAGTCAAACTGAGCTACAACGATGTTGTTTAGTGTTTCATTGTCATCTTCTCCTAAAAATGGTGAAAGGCCACTTAACCTAATGGGACAAACATAGATTATGCTATAAAATTGTGGCTTAGAAACAATATCTGTTACGGATTCAGAGTTTACATGCAAGCTTGGTTCATGGTCCCCTGTGACTTTAGGAATAGCGTGGAGTTTTCTGAAACAAGGCTAATTATGGTATGGGTTTATGCAGTTTACACCATACTTGACTATGATGTGCACCTGCTTGAACCCTGGAGTAACTACAAATGATGGCGATGCTAAAAGATGCATTAGGATATGAATAGGACCATCATTGCATTTGTTTACATGTATATGCCTTTAAACACACATTGGACCAGATTTAGAGATTGAAAATAAGAGAGGAAAGTTACTCCTGGACAAAACCATGCTGATTTCAGGGGGAGTCAAGTTAATTGTATTCTTTGCATGCAGGGATATATCTTTGAATTACTTACTGCACAAAGATACTGACAAGATTTACTTTTACACTGTTATATAGACTTGGGATAGGAAACATCACCTCTCAACTTTAATACTGTTTGCAGCAGATGAAACATGACTCCCCAGAACTTTTCTCTCTTATTTTCAATCTCTGGATCTCCATTGTGATAAAGTTACTCACAACTCTGTATCAGCCCATTTATGTGAATGCAGTCACATGAATGAATTGCAATCAGATTGGTAACTGAAACATCATATATATATTTCATCATTTCACATAATGAGGTTTACTATTTTATTTAATATTAGTTCAAAGCGTATTTTACCAACATAGGTTCCACAACCCTACCCTATCCCCTTTCTTCATCCCAGTCTCTGAGCATGTATATAGACCAGGTACTGTATACCACATACTCTGCAGCTAGCCAGTCTGTCCTAACACTGGAACAGCCTGAGCTGATATTGTAAGTATTCACTGGATAGGGGAAGGCACAAGTTATACCCCCCATCTAGAGTTCTGGCACCACCCTCGCTTGCAAACTATCCTGAGGGCAAGCACCTAGAGAGGTTAGTTGTTAAGAATGGAAATAGGAGTGTCTATCAGTTGACAGAAAGTTGTCAAGGTTCAAAGTATGTAAGATTATAACCATCTGTGTTTCTATGTGTTCAATTTCAGTTGCGTAAAAAAATGTCCATTTATTTCCTTTCAAATTATTATTATTATTATTATTAATATATTTTATATTATATTGTATATAACATTTTCACAGCACCAAGGTGAGAACTACATGTGTTTGGCAAGAAAGTCTAAACTACTATTTAGCACATATCTATACAGATGATTACTAATTGAATCCATGACATTTGCATTGTTTTTTATTTTCATTTTTGTGTTTTTTTACTGGTTTTTATCATTTTAGTGACTATAAAGTCTTGCATTTTCTTATTAATAGTTATAGAGTATAAATGGTTTAAAAAATGCACTATAATATCATTTAGACAAAACCAGATCTAATAACAATAGGAGATTTACGTACGCTACGGACTCAGTCTGTACTGTGCATGTACAATGAATTTTACATCGGAATGCATCAGGCACACTTGGATGCTGAGGTTACAGGGCCTTCCACTTAAAGAGAGGAGCAAGAAGATCAGGGTGACACCACCATCACAGGTGAGTTAGTGCCATCTTCTGACGTGGATCGCTCTCCGTTTTTGTCTGATGGGATTTTGTCTTTGGACTCCTCCGATTCGCGTATTAAACCAGCAGAGTGATGAAGCTACTACGCAAATCAACTGAGGATGCGTTGGCTAGAAAAGTTGCAAAGCCAAGGGCCTTACATGTTTTGTGAAAGCACAGTGATTTTCTGGCAAATTGGTCCTTCTGATTCCGATGTTTGTGCTCAAGCATTTGTTTCAGCGAAAGCCTTGTTGCATTTTGGTGTCCTGGTTGTGCCAAAAAAAATGGAAGGCCCAACCAGTTTGTTTAACTTGCCTCGGTATAGAAATTGATACGGTAGCCAGAGCTTGCTGTCTGCCGATTGAGTAAGTTCCCTGGTTACAGGACACTATCAGAATCACAGGAACAGCGGAAACTCATCCTCAAGAAGTTGCAGTCCCTACTGGGTCTGTTAAACTTTGCGTGCAAAGTTATTCCCATGGGGAGGGTTTTCTGCCAGCACCTGGAGTGAGCTACAGTTAGGGTACGTCTATCCCACCACTTTTGTCAAATTGTCGCAGGGAATTAGCGATGATATGGGGGTTTCGTTTGCCTTCTTGGCCAACTTTAACGGGATTAGGATTTAGCAAGCGCCAGTGGCATTCAACTTGAAAGTGAAGCTGTACACTGACCGCAGGACTGTGCAGAAAAAACATGTCAAGATATACCCTTATTGACCGGCTTCAGCCTCCAACTAAAATCTTGCTCTCTCTCTCTAGTAGTGGTAATTTGGATGGTTTCCTGGAATCTAACCTGAAGAATTTGCAAGTATTCACGACTTCAGTGTGAGGTTTGGGCTTTTATAATCATTGGCTAAACACACCTGGTCATTAGCACATACTGGCTGGAAGCACCACCAATCAAACCAGAGCGGTGGTGGGGGTGCCGCCGGAAAAGATCACAGAAGAGCCTTTGATACAGTGCCATTGTTCTATTGATTCAAGTATACTGACTGCAACTATTTAGCGTGGAATATCGCTGCCCAAGATATTCTACTGTTATGCTGATGAACTGAGTATGTATAATAACCATCTTCAGCACTAAAATATTACCAGTGTTTTATGAAACTACAGTTTGACACAAGCCTTTATAAAGTGGCTTCACCGCCAGTAAGTACTTGATGCTATTGAGCATGCTATCATTTGCTGCTGATGAACATCTACTTCAGTTTATAATGAACCAACCAATACATGCAGTTTGCACATTTCCAGGTCATAATTCATGTTTATCAACCAAGACTTTTGAAGTTTTTTTCACCACACTAATGTTTCTATCTGCTGGTGAGAGCCCTGTAACTTATTTTTTGATGCTTTATATATGAGAATTCTCTAATTAAATACCCCTGCAGGGTTTATTTTAATTAATTGTTTGCTTTTTATACAGGTCTATTTGTAGTAATCTAATGTTGTTTTTTAATTTTTAAACGTTTGATGAATAAAATGTATGTATTTATTTATTATTTATTATTGTTAAATTTCTGGACTATAAGAACTTTTTGGATTGAGATATCGGGCCTGATCCAGACCTATGCCCGCCGTCGCTAGGACTTCGGGCGTAAGCGTAAGATCGGCTGAAAAGCCGATTTGCGCATGCGCCGGACAGATGTTGCCCGGCGTCGCTACGGCAATGCCTGATCGTGGATCGGGCGTCCGTAGCAGCGCCGTAGGGACGCTGGAGGGGACGTCCCCCAGCGTCCCTATGTTCAGGTTAGTGTAAGTGGGCGGGGGAGCTAGTTTAATGAGGGTGGTAGGGCGGGCTAGGTGGCCATACGCTCCTGTGCGAGCGTATGGCCCCTTCCTTACGCCGGCTGGAGTTAGGGTGTAGCCTTCAGCCGGTGTAAGGAAGGGGCCATACGCCCACACAGGGGGAGTGTCAGGGAAAGTGAACGCCGATACGCTGTGCTTTAGTAAGCACAGCGCATCGGTGTAGGTCTGGATCAGGCCCATCCACTCTGTTAGCGCTTGCCTTTTGTTTTCTTGAGTAGTTCCTTTGCATCAGGATTGGCAGTCCCCGATATCTGGTTTATAGCGCTCTGAGAGTGAATATTATCAAATTTTTTCTGTAAATTCATGATTCAATATATTTTTATATTTATTTATTTATATTACTGTGAATGCACCACACCCCTTCAGGGTATAATCCTTGTTCAACGTTATGAAGCATGCCGTGGTTCAGAAGGTCATGAAGGGCTGGGCATGTTTTTAGCCAAGACCAGAGGATGCTAGGAGGCCCATTGATTTGGGGTTGCTGGAGCGGTTGCTGGCTTTCATTTCTGGTGTGGCTTCCAGTGACTTTGAGGGCAGCTTGTTCCAAATAGTTTCTCTTGGGCCTACTGTGAGCTGGTCGCATCCAGGAAGAAGGCGATCAACTCTGTATACTAGAGCGGAATGTTGTGATTAAAGGAGATTTCATGGCTTATAAAGTACACAAGTCAAAGAGAGACCAGTTAATCAGTGGGTTTTTCTTATCACCACATGAGAACAAACGTGTCTGTTCCGTGGCTATGGCAAGGCGGTATTTATCATGGGGGTCCCAGAGGGGCACCAATTGGCTTGCTCATGGAAGTCTCCTGACTAAATATCAATTTGGTTTTGTTTTCAAAAAGTGAGTTAGAGGTCTCGGTTTTAACACTGCATGTTATGAAACTCATTTGTTCCGTATTGAAGCTGCCACGTTCGCCAACCTAGAAGGATTCCCAAATGATGCAATTAAGGCATGAAGGTGGTGGAAGTCGAACGTTTTAAGAAATATGTTAGGATAAAGTAAGTTAAGTTAATACAAGGGTGACTTCCGTGCCCAGAGTAGTCGCTTGACTTCGGGGGGCACAGGGGGGGGTTCCTTATTCTCCTCCCAGTAAGACGCCTGATTTGACCCATTGGTTGTTTTTGAGGTTTCCAGGAGTTGTTATCCCTGTTGGGTTGGCCTGGGCATGGTAGTCTCTCCCCCCTCCCACCTACAGGGGCTTAGGTTAAGTTGTTAAGTTAATAAGTTTGATAAGTTTCATTAGAGTTGGTTTATCAGTTTAAGTGAGGTGGTAAAAATTTCTGAATGGGGGCATTTGTGGTTGGTGAGTAGTTTGTATTGTGTGGGACAGCATGGATATGAGGATGGAAGTTTAGACATCTGTTAACAAATTAGTTAAGTCTGCATAGGGGGAAAATCGGTAGTTAGTCGAAAACTTTGGTGTAAACAATTTGCAGGCTGAGATTAGTTAGGCATGGGTTGTATGGCTGGGTGTGGGGCTTTATTGGTCTTGTGGGTAATTGAGCAAGATATGCTCGTTCTATATGATCCCTCGGTTGCGCTGACATGGCGCAATTGACATCCTGCAGACGGATAAGAAGCGCAAAAAACTTTATTCCTCTATTGCTAGGTTTCTTTCTGCATCCAGGAGGGTACTGTAGTCGACACCTGGACATTAGGAATGATGTTTGGCAGCTGTACAGGAGGGATGGGGTGCACCTGGCAGAAGAAGGTAATTGGATTTTCATGAGGGATTTGATGGGGGCATTGCGACGTTTCTAGGTGGCAGCGAAGGTACAGGTTGGTTCCTTTGTGTGGCAGCAGCAGTGGGGGGGATCAGTCAAAAGGGGGGGTGTTGGCACATGGGGTATTTTACGGGGAAGGTGGGGGAACCTGTCTGGCAACTAACACAGATTAGGATCGTTGTGAGGACATTATATCCTAGCTGTTGTGTCCTATAGGAGCTGCCACCTTCCAGGTGCTGAGGTGGGCAGTTGTGTACGGGTAAAATACAAAATGTTCAAAGACCGGTCTCGAGAGGAAGCCATGGTCAACAGACCTTTTGATCCTCGGGGGTATTGTTATGCTATTGGGCCACCTATCCACTACTACTTGGCATTTTTATATAGTCAATTCAATTTCAATTGGCCCCAATTAATTAAAACCATGTATCCTTTTAAATCGCAGCCAAGTATGACAGTGATTATCTGGATGGTGTGTGGTGAGCTCATAGGTCCAGCAACATTAGTGAAAATCAGTGACCCCTAATATACTATATAATATAAAATCTTATACTTGTGCCATTTTCAAATGAACAATCAGTATTTTTTTTACAATAATTACACTGACAGTCTCGTTTTTTAAATAAAGACAACATCTACAAATATGATTACAATTACTCTTGTTAATAGATGATAAAGAAATCTACAGCCTGGTTTATGAAAAGATAAAAATATTTATCTTTCATTTGTCCTTGCTGTTTCAGCTACACCAATCATGTTTTCCTTTTCAAATGCTGCTTAAAAACCTTGTTCAGCAAAAGCTGGTATAGACAGGAAACCAAATATAAATGTTAAAGCAAACAGATAAAACATATTTCACACAAAACAGACATATGCTTCTGGCCAACTCACAGCATGTAAGCTATGACTCCTACACTCCACATGTCTGTGGGAAAGGAGACAAAATCATAGTTCACAACTTCAGGGGCAAGGAACTCTGGAGTACCAAAGTGCACTTTCAATTTCTCCCTTGGTTTATACCTAGAACATGAATAAAAGAAAGATTAATTATAATTTCAAAAAAAATTATGCAATATAAGAGCTCACAAAAGAGGCTTACAGTTTGGCAGGGCAGTAATTACACACTACACCATTTCTTCCAGAATACTCCACAGAAAGAATAAAAAGTCTGACACCAAAAATAAACAGTGTTCATACATATACTGAAAAATAACCAGAATGGAATGAACTGGCATGCAATGTTACAGAAGAAATGCCTAGGAGGTTATTCCACATAAATCAAATATGAGCAGATTCTGTAAACAATATGACAGTTTGTGTGCTTTGTTGTACATGTTTTCTGTCTCTGGTTAAATTATGACAAGTTCAAGGGAGACAAGAACCTATACATTATCTAACCTGTGAAAATAAGTAATCCATTAAATGTTTTTGGTGGTCACTTTGTAATATAATATTATAAGTGAACCATTATTGGCTTGTGGTAAAAGCACTACTGTTATGATCTTTTCTGAGGTACAAATAGGTAGGCAATAGCCATCCTTTTCCACGAGGTACATCTATAAAATAATGAGACTGTAATTCCACCTAGTAAACAAAGCAGTCAGAACCGGTTATAACTGCATACGTAGTGACCTTGAACATGTGGCAGAATGGGTTCCAGAAGGCTCAACAGTTAACCAGCATTATTGTAAGGAAGTTTTGAAAAAGCTGAGAGAAAGAGTCAGAAAGAAACGGCCGCAACTGTGGAAAAATGCTTTCATTCTTCACCAAGACAATGCGCCTGCTTAGACAGCACATTCTGTGAAGCAGTTTTTGACCAACAATCACATTACTACACTTGAACATCCTCCATATTTGCCCGATTTAGCACCTTGTGACTTTTATCTTTTCCCAAAATGTTAAATCAGTGCTTAAAGGGACACATTCTGAGTCAGTTGAAGAAAACTGTAGATATGTTGAAACAACTGACAGAAATTGATTTGCTCCATGCCTTCAACCAGTGGAAAACAAGACTACAGCGATGTATTCGTGCAAGTGGGGAGTATATAGAAGGGGACAAGCATTACATATGTGATACCAATAAATAAAAGTGAGTTATTTAATCAGTCTTGTTATTTAATAGACATACCTCATATATAAAGCACACCAGGGGCAGAATGAAAAAATCTGCAAAGGGTTAAATGTGGGTGGGACTAACAAAAAGGAGGTGACATTTAGAACAGCAATGCAAATATATAATGTGGGTGGGGTAAGGCATAGCCAATCATATACAAAAACAGGCATAATGGGCCTGATTCAGACCTATGATCATGAAACGCTTGTGTGCGTAGCATATTTACGCTAGCGTACCTCCGATGCACTCCCCTAGACACTCCCCCTGTTCGTACTTACTTTTGCCGTCTTACGCTGAGTAAACCCTACCCTAACTTTTCCACATGTAGCCTTGCGTAGTTACGACGCTTAGCACGCCCATTCTGTACAATTTAAATAGGTCACTTCGTCCTCTGTGCATATTTACGGCTTTTGTATGGTTGGCATGCCCCCTCGAGCGTAGTAATGAAGCTGGTACGCCCAAGGCCCATATGCTCAGACTTTTGAAGCGTATCATGAGCGTAACATATGCCCTGAGCATGCGCAGTAAGTACAAATGGCCGTTTTTACACTTACGACCATCGTAAAAATGCACCCGAGCGTAGGTCTGGATTAGGCCCTATGTCACATTACAAATATCATCTACCGCCCAGTATTTCATTTCATTTTGACCTCTATGCAACATAGAATCCTATTGGTAACCTCTCAATACAAAGAGCATCCTAAAGACTACTACCCAATATGAAGAGCATTGTAGTGACTGCCACCCATTACAGGTAGCATCCTAGTGACCAACACCCATCACTGTTAATATCATAGTGACCAATTCCCTTTACTGTAGTTTGTTTCAAACAAAAGGGGCTGCTCGGTGGTCTCAAAGACCAGAGAGTACCAGGAAAATTTAGTGTAAGTGCTATGACCAATCTGCCCCTGAAGCACATATGCAATAAGATTTATGTCAAACAGAAGTTGAAAAACAAACAAAGTTAATGTATACAATGACATCACTACTACTGAGGCCCATACTCCTTCCACTGTCTGACATGCAGCCTGTAGCATCTGGACGGCCTCTATTTTTCTCTTACATAATTGCTTTTCCACATGCAGAATGGTAACTAACATAACCACACAGATGAACAATCTACAAGATCAGCTCATTCCCATCTTCCTAATGCACTTGTCTGCGAGCTGAACAAGCAAATGTTTTGAATTAGAATTCACAGGTAAGAAATAAGTTAATACTGAATACAATAAATTGTTTAGATCCCAGTTATTTGCAACCTCAACACAGATAAAAATGTAATCGATATATACAGCAGTGTCTCAAACTAGATTAACAGTACATGGAATGAAGCATATTATTACATAGTATTGGAACCCGGGACCCAGCACTCTGCCCCTTATAACGGTACCCGTGATGTCACGTAGGGGGCTGGGCGCTGGGGAACTACAGTTTTGATTCAGAGCAGGCTGAGGTGCAAGGATATTATGCCCTGCGCATCGGCCCGCTATCCTGCAGCCAGCTACAGCTCTGCAGCAGCAAGTATTGGCAGTAGGTTCCTGCAGATACCTGCTGGAACATAAGGTGAGTATCTACAGGCCCCCTCTCTCTCTGGGCCCAATACAAAAGATCCGACTGTCTCCATTTGATGACGACCCATGCAGTTGTAAGGGGTTGACTGGCAAATAAACAAAAAAAAATAAATCAAATAAATCTCAAGCTGCAAGGTAATGTGTTTTCTATAGGAACATATTTTTCTTGACATTTTATGGTGTATTTAGTAAATGCACTTAATAAAAACTTTTTGGGAAATCCAGTATTTACTAATAATTGTTACTGATGCACCAATACAATTCTAGTCAATTCATATCTAGTTATTATCCATATTTCTATTATTCTAAGCTTAGTTAATATGACCATGAACCATTCCTGTAGCTGTTCTTTGGTGTTTATCTTTAATCTGCAAATATTATTTACTTTACCGTCTAATATGATCCATAAACATGAGCATAATGCAGTATTATTATTACCAAGTAGTAGATCTTTACCTTCTAGCCAGGCCAAAATCAATAATTTTGATCTGATAATCTGCTCGGCTTACACACATGATGTTTTCTGGCTGAAAAGAAAGAAAGAAAGAGGACATTTAATTAATGTCAGTGGGATATGCCTAAAGTATGAAGATAACAATGAAATACCTGTGCATAGTTATTGAAGCTTCTAAAGAGGAAAAATTGTGTGCTGGTCACAGGATCCAATAAGCTCTTGTTATCATGTATCTGGCCTATTCTAGTAAATAATAGCTACAATATAATTATTGCTATGGCAAATTCATCCATATTTCCATTTTAGAATCTTCAATAATTATACCCAATCATGTGCAAACGTTAGCGTAACTTTATAATCAATTAAATTAATTAAAATACATCTAATTAAGCACAGAGGAGGGGAGTGAACGCCCCTGGCACTTTCCGCCTTCTTACTGAGTTCTGAACACTTTCCAGAACCCTACCTTAACTCTATCGCACAGATATGTGTCCGCACGAACGCAGATCGGTGTGGAACTGCTTACCCCCACCCCCGGTACCTAATTAGCATGCCTAACCCCACCTGTATGGCAGGATTTAGGCATTTGGCTATTAAGTGCCGGCACCTTTTATGGACGTACCTAGTTCGTATTAAAGAACTTAAGACCTGGCGTGCGCATGTGTTGATGTTACACGGCATGCATAAATCGCTTACGTGTGAATTAGTGAATTGGGGCTTATGTTCTTATCTAAAGTTATTATAATTTTGTAGTGTGTATATTTTTCTCCGTTAACAAGAACTCATTTAACAGAAGGCAGTCAGTCAACCCAATGTGTCCCTAACATACTGAAGACCTATAAACATGGGTTGTCAACATTACATAGTACCTTAAGATCCAGGTGTATAATGTACATTTGATGCATGAACTGAATTCCTTCACAGATTTGCTTTATAAATAATATTGTATCTACTTCAGAAAGATTGCAGTTTTCATCAATTATTCTGTCAAAGAGTTCTCCACCATCTACACTGTTAAAAGAGAAAAAAAATGAGTTAACGTGACCCAAAATATATTTCTGTCCTCACATAAAGTTCATAACTCAGTGTTAAAGCACTTCTTAATTCTGTAATAATTTTATTATTGTATAACTTATAACATGGATAAAAAAGAAGTATATTAAATCCAAATAATACCAGTTTTCAGTGGTCTGTATACTGTAGCATCATAAGGCAATAGCTAAATTGTGCTTATCTGCTTCAGTCGATTATTTAGAGAATATAGCAGTAGGAAGTAAACTTCAAATTATCTAGAGATAGGAATAATGGGCAGCATCCAGACATTATAATGATAAGTAATTTACATATGTCATATACATAAATACCCTATCTGCTTATACTACGCTTATGCAGTATAAGATATTCCACATGGAATGCAGGATTAGGTAGCTGAATTCAGGTCACCACACACAGGGCAGATGCACAGAACGCTCTGTATTAGCCTGGTCCAATGATAGTATATATATAAATAAATACATACATACATACAACACAACACAATACAATACAATACATTGCAATGCAATATTGTACAAGAGCTAGAAAGCAGCAGATACTTTTGGGGGCATCTGTATAGGGGAACAAAGCTTTTTATTAAAGCATAACTTTAATCTGATAACATAACATAAGGGTTGTACATTGAATTTAGACATATCTAATTCATCTAGGAAGGATAAGGACCAATAAAAACGCTGCCAACTCCAAATTCATTTCCACAAAGCAAATCAAAAAACCACTTTTGGGAACAGGAAATGAACTTATTATAAATACAGCTGACTAGGAGCTGACAACATTACTACTACTCTTAAAGACCGCATATACGCAATCTACGTAACGAAACGATACGTAGATTATGTAAAATAGTTACTACGCATGCGTAGTAGCTATCCTCAGCATCTGACGTATTTCGACCTACGTATGTTGTTGTGGATTCGGCCCCAGGTGTTAAGTATGTTGGAACTTATAACAAAGCCACTGTCTCAAGGATTAGTATGAGATGTTGTTAAGTACATCTTATTTACAATGTTAAACATAGTTTTACAAATAATTGAATTTTTGAATAAAAAAATAAATAAATGCACCTACTATTCCATAACAAGGATAATGTCATTTCGAGACTCAAAGGCATCATATAACTGGATAAGGTTAGAATGATTGAGCTGGTTCATGACATGTATTTCATTCTTTGCTTCCTCCTGGAAATGAAGATATTTTTTTAGCAGATTTCACTTTTATTATACAGTTTTGTGTATAATAACATATGCTCTTAAACTTTGTCAGCTTTGCTACTCAGAATTAATATTTTAATAATCATATTGGACCGGATTTAGACCTCCAAGAATCCCCTTATTTCTGAGCAGTTGTATTGTATTATTTTACAAACTGCACATGCACTCCCATCTATGCAATCCAATTGGACCAAAACCACTCAATCCAGACTTCTGACCAATGACATGTCCAACAGCCTCTGATAGGGGGGCAGTTCCACTAACGAGTTTTATGGATTTAGTATTACAAAGTACAGTATAAGTGGGGATTTGTATAGCCAAACGATCCACACTTTAATCCGCCACTATTTTAAGTGAAGTGCAGACAAAACAGACATTTTAAGTTAGGGTCCTGCTGTCAGAAGTCCATGTGAGCAATGGGAGTGGTTACCCAAGTACTTTCACAGACACGTGGATGCAACAAAGATATTATACGTGGATATTATAGTTGATCTGAATGCAGCATAATCAGATCTCATAATCAGATCTCAGGATATAATCTTTTGTCCTCAGCTCCATTATTTGGGAGCCATGCTGAAATTGGTGGCACCTATATTGCTTTGATGCCTTAACCTTTAATTTACAATCTATGGGATTCTGATACATTCATTATCATTGTTCGAAAAGCTCTGCAAATAGAAAATTGCTATTGGGAACGGGAACCTATTTCCCTGTTCCCAGTAGCTATAATATGTGTCAGTTGCGGCAGGTTTGAGGTTAGTGTTAGGATGCAGGGCATGGAGAGTTAGGACTAAAGAACGAGAAGATTAGGGTTAGGCTGCGGGAATGGAGGGTTAGGGTTAGCAAAGGGCTAAGGGGAGGGTTAGGTAAAAACACTTACCTGTCGGTGGATAACTGTTTGTGACTCCAGAAGTCACATCACCGCCACTTTCTCAAATGCAGACTGACGGCAATTGCCAGCAGTCCACATTTAGCTGCTGTATGATGGTATTTAGGAAAACAGACCATTGCACAGACCGGCAAACCACCTGCCCCTTTGTGGTACAAGTGAAACGAATGACAGCAGCTCAGAAAAAGAAACAGGAACTAAATACCTTTACTGCAAAAAATACAGCCCTCTACTTTTAATTATCCGCTTACACTGGTATTCTAGCTCTATGAAATGATCTATTCTGACTTTTACCCTGGTAAAATGAAGTCCTTATAACTGGCATTAGTGGAAAAGTGACAGTAATTATCATGTTAAATTAATGCCAATTTATAGTCTTTTCTTTTAATATTTGTTATTTAGTCTATATTAAAATTATAGACTAAAGAAGTGCAAAAATGAAAATGAAAAACTGTTTAAAAAATCAAAGAGCTGCAAGATAACAATATTCCCTATGCTGGATCACCAAAAGAAAGGGGAAAGGTGTGCCCATAATACAAGGAAAATTGGAATAAATAGTGAAATTTAACCTGAGAAATTACAAATGCAACTAAATTGTAAACAAAGGTGCTTTCCACAGATCACATGACATAGAACCATGGTAGATTGTATAAATATTACTAACCTTTTCCTTGAGTCCTCTGACCCTGATGATCTTCGCTGCCAAGGTAAGTCCTGATGCATTCTCTACACATCTATGCACTTGTCCAAACCTTCCACTGTAAGTATAAGCAAAATGTTTTTACCTTTGATTAAAAACCGTGTAAAAACAAAACAATGGCTGAAGTATCACTGATGATCTTTCTATAAGTTATATTAAATGTATTTATTAAAAGCTAAGCGGTAAGGGCTGGATTCACAGATAATAACTCCAGCAAACTTCTGCACGCTACAGACGAGAAATCTGCTGAATATTGGTACTGCGTATGCTCAGTACCAATATGCCCACATCAAAATGTAGCCATAAGATACGCATGGGGAGTGGGCATACATAAATTTACAGTAAGGGCTTGGCTAAGTTCTCTGCTCTCCTGCATATGGGGTTATGGATCACAAAATCTAGGCTAGAGTACAGAATTTATACCATTAACTTTGGATACGGCCCTAAATATTTATATAGGAAATAATAAAGAGCAGACTAATAACTTACCCACCAAGCACCTGTGTCTTTTCCACTGTATAAAAATTATTAATCTGAGCATTTTTGGCAGATACAATTCTGTGATCAAAGGGGGCTGGAGGAGGAGGTGTGACATCTATAAGGGATTGAAAAGTAAATATTAGTTAAGGCCAAACAAAAATGAGTGACAGTGTTTCCTACATAAAAACTGTGTACAAATCACAAAGTTGCAAAAAGGGTATATGTTGTAATGTTAATTTTGCCATCCTTGTTTTCCAGCGAATGTTCTTTCAATCTGATATGTGGTGGATATAAGTTACATAACCAGTATGATCTTTGACATGTAATACGTAAATAAACACTTTCTTAAAATAAATAAAATGAAGAGGGACGCTTGCCTGGACAAGTCTATGTGGCTCTGGTGACTAGAGTAATGGTAAGCATGCTAAAACCATCACCTGTCACTGACATATACATGCTCCTTGTCAACCCTCCTCTCCATCAATGAGAACAGCTTGTATGCAGAGGAGTCAGAACATTTTTTTATATAAATATATATGCCAAATGCATCAGACATCAGCCAAATCAAGGGGTAGATTTGTCTAAAGAGAAAAGTAGAACTGTTGCACATACTGTAACAACCAATCAGAATCTAGCTATCATTTTCCGTCATGTACTATGTAAATGAAAGCTTCAGATTGGCTGCTATGGGCAAGGGACCATATTCCCAGTTCAGAATGAGCTAGTTGAGGAAAGATCCGCACCTAACTAACTCTTCCCGTTTTTGGGTACCTTATAGCGCTTATGAGAGCCATAGGGCTACCTTATCTAACCGTGCGTAGTTTCCTTTTTACAAAGGAAACTCTGCACGGACATTGCCCCTTCCTGCCTCCCCCCTCCCACTTCTACCTTATCACTCCCCAAGGCGGCTTAAGGCAACCTCTTTCTAACTAAAACCTCTACCTAACTGGTACGCAGATTGTGTATATGACCTACCACGCATGCGTAATAGGTCATATTGGGAAACTCTGCACCTAAGAAGCAGAAGCCAAGATCTCTATTTTTCTCTTTAGTGAACGCTAGTGTACAATACCATATGTGGCAATTGTTGAAACTGTCTGTAACCTATGATTGGTGAGTAGTATCTGGAATTTGGATGAATAATGTATAGCTAAATAAAGTAGAAGTATAATGAATAACTAATATAAACATTTTAATAGGAAAATATAAGATATTACATTAAATGTAAATGCTAACAAACTATTTTATATATATGTGTTTTAGCTGTCTATAGTTTAATAACTGTAACTTGGCAGACAAACATGTTGTGATATATGTAGTCTTGCATAGAGGAGATGAAAACAACTAAACATTGTCACATCTCTTGCAACTTATATGTAACAAACGTGAGATATCTTGTAAGTCTTGCTTGTAGCTTGTAACTCTATAGAAAACCTGTATCTTTTGTACTATATTATCATGCTAAACTTTGTTCTTGTAAGTTTGGTACTGTTGGGGAGCTTGCCTGGGAGCAGCAGCTGAGAGGGGGTGTTGTTCCACAGCAGCTATTTTGGAGGCTTTAAGGGGTGTCTCCTGAGGTAAGTTAGCTCTCAATTTAAAAACATATATATATATGACCCAACACTGACTCTCATTGTTAGAGTTAGGATCACCAAATGCAGAATGGCCTTGACGGTGGCTGGTGGCTTAGCATATATTTGCGCAAATATGCGTAACATACTTTTTTGCGTTTTATTTTACAGATAGACGGTATAGTCTGTTATTGGTTTATGGCAGTGTTGCTGAGACTAGCAGATTACCTGCCTTTCATGCACATTTACCTATAAATTGATTGAGCAACTTCCACTTTGTGTTTGTAAAGTTCGGTATATATACATTATTTGTTCATAAAAAGTGATATTAATAAACAAAACGGACTGTGGGCCAGATTTACTAAGCTGCGGATTTGGAAAGGAGGGGATGTTGCCCATAGCAACCAATCAGAGTCTAGCTGACATTCTCTAGTATGTAATAGGAAAGTGAGAGCTAGAATCTGATTGGTTGCTATGGGCAACATCACCACTTTTCCAAACCTGCAGCTTAGTTAATCTGGCCGCTTGTCTTTTATTTCCATAAATACCCAAAAGCATTAGCTGGAAGACAATGAATGCTAAATACCTGCAGTCAACCACAGCAGAAATTAGGAAGTATTTTGTTACCAAAGTGTCCCACAGGTCACCCACAGATATTACTAGGCTCCTAAAAGACTGAATATATAATTGTAGCAAGGTAATGACACTTTTTCTCAAAGTTCTCAAAAGAGGTCCTAGGGCCAGATCTACTAAACTGTGGGATTGGAAAAGTGAAGATGTTTTCCATAGAAACCAATCAGATTCTAGCTCTCGCTTTACATACTAGAGAATGTCAGCTAGAATCTGATTAGTTGCTATGGGCAACATCTCCACTTTTCCAATCCCGCAGTTTAGTAAATCTGGCCCCTAAAGTTGATTATTCAAAATTTGTGCAGGATTTGTCTCCATATGTATGACAAACTAGCATACTGTTCAGTATGAAAAGTCACAGAAGCAAGTCAGTTATTATTACTACTATTAATAGAAAGAAGAATCGAAAATAGAAATAGGCTAATCATACCTGCTGGAATGAGGAGCAATGTCAAAGTAGAAATGAGCTGACAGTGATACAGTAAAATTTTATTTTAGTCGATTGACTGCAGCAGCAATATTCACTGAGTAGTAGATGGGAAAAGCAGCACTATTAAGTTTCATATTATTGAGTTTAAATAACAGTTTTTTAATCATTACATTTGCTCTTGGCAAATCCCTTCATGGTATTTTCTATTTGTTTTATAATCTCACAGACAATGAGCAGTTCTGAAAGAACCTTGGGACTATCATTATTTAATCAAATTGCACATATTTTTGTTAATAATAAATTCCTGTGCACATACTGTACATCATATGCCCTTTACCTGAAAAAGCAAGTAAATCTCTGATTTTCCTTATACAAGCCTAGAAGCTTGATTGTTGCAGTTTGGGTTGAGCCAAGGCTCTATCAACACTTCCTCCACAATATGAACAAATAAGGTTGTTATTTTGGTGGTAAATTGGCAAAGTATTCCTCCAATCCATCTATCTCCCCCAATACATTTTCAGGAATTTACCTAATCTTGTAACACTGTCAGAAACACAACCAGTACAAATGTCTGGATAGAGATCCATACCCAGAAGGTAGAAAAATGATCACTATTCCACACCCAAGAGAAAATTCTAGCTCCATCCCTGACATTGTCATGCATAATATAATAAGTTAATTATGTATTAATAAGTACATTATGCATTGGTTAAAAGTAATAAGTAATTTGTTTTAGTGCTTTTCTTGATATTTGTGGCATTAGGGTAGCAACATTTTTTTCTGTGTGGCAATCTTGACAGGGGCATTTTTATTTGGGGGAAGGGAGGGTTCAGCTAGTTTTGTGTTTTATTTATCTTCTAAAATACATTAGTTCTGTGTTGTAAGATGTACAAACCAAAGGTGATCAAAGCAGAACAATTATAGCTAAAGAAAAAGAACGCATGACATGATCAATTGTCATCAAACATGGAAAGCTGGCATTAAAGAATTGATTTATACATACATGCATTAATAAGCCATAACAGTGTGATTCCAACATCACTTTCTCATTATTAAAATGTACTCAACATAGCACAGTTTAAACATATGTGCATGGAATGTGGTATTACTGTTGTTTAGGAAACCTATATCATATGTATGTTAGAATATATTTCTGATATATTCCATACAGCAGGGTCAAAGATTTTTACAAGGTCTTTAAATTATCATTCTATCTTCTATTATTATTGGATTATCATATTTTTGAAAGAATTGTTAACATTAAATCAAAATGATTTTGTTTGTTAAGCCCTGCTATATGGACATAAATACTGACAACAGGTAGAGCAAGCTGCAAGCTGCAAGCTGCAAACGAGCACTGCAGGTTTAATGCTGCACTACACCTCTGCTCTTTTTGATGAACATTGTGTCTTACCAAGGATCAAAATTTCCTCCTTTAAGATGGATTGTTCTTTATTTTGCTCAACAGATTTACTTGCTTGTTCTTCACTCTCTTTCATAACATTTGCTGCTTCTTCAGAGTCCTGATGAGTGGTGCTCTTCTTTGTGTCATTTGAGTCTAGCCTGATCTTCTTGTTGTCTTCTTTTATGTGGTCTAGGTCAGTCACTTGTCTCTTGCTGTTACAGCCCTGCTCATTAAAAGAAGTTTCTTCATTTTCTGAGCATTCATCTAGAGACTTTTGTTCTTGTTCTTCTTTCTCGTCATCATCATCATTATCATCATCTTCATCATCTTCTTCTTTTTCTTCTGTGGACAACGTCTGTACATCCTCTTCATTCTTTCCACTACAATATATACTTGTTTAAAGATCATCATTCACCAATATCAGTTCTTAATATATATTCTTAATATTTAAAATGTTTCTGAGTTTAACTGAAGAGAGGTAGGCAACATTTATCTCGGGGTTCCAAAAATTTAACATTACAAGCTATAAAATGGCTGGTGCTTTACCATCAGATATCAGAGATTATTACATCTATTCTAACAGGTATGACATTTCTTGTCACTGAAAAAATCCTTGTTGCCTACCCAATTCTGAAAAATGCACTTAAAATCACTGGTGGTGTGTACAGAAACTATAAATGTGCTTGTCTGAACAAAAAAAAAAATTGTTTTTACAATTATCTTAAATATTTCTGAAAAGTCCTTAACTATCCTTGCCCAATTTATTGAAGAGGGATTTTTGCTTTATTTTAATCACAAATTGATGAGTCAGTAATCAGCTTTGTGTGTCTATAGTTATTTTTGAAATTCATGAAGTAGAGTGAATGAGTATTATAAATTGTACTGTGTAAAACTGGTAGAATGTTTGACAAACAGCTCTCATTAAGATAACACAATAAAGATAATTTAAAGTTCTATATGACTGATGATATAATGAAATGCATTTATACTAGAGGATTATTAATCCATACAAAGAATTGTACGGCTTGGAATATATCGGTTATACAGTAACACACAGTAACACAGGTAATGAGGTGGAAAAAAGACACCAGTCTATCAAGTTCAACCTATTATGCTCCTGCAATCCATATCTTATCATTGAAATTGATCCAGATAAAGCAACGGCCAATTTGTTTTAATCTGGAAAAATCCTTTGTGATCCAAGATGGTAGCCCTTTCACTCCCAGTATCCACTACTATCCTTCAGTTTAATTAAGGGTAATAACGCTGAATACCCTTTCCACAAAAATGTGTTCAACTGTTATCTAAACACTATGAATATATATGAATATAGTTAATATTGGCGCTAACATCAATATAATCCCACTAGCAATAAACTATACGGTACAGCTGCTCCTAACAGGAGAAACCAACTCCTAAGAAAAAAACAACATAAACCAAACAAAATGGCACTAGTACAAGTATAGAAAAATTTATTTATTTCAGTTATTAATATAGTGATGATTTTAGAATAAGATATGCCAGTTATCAATAATATCGATGTAGTTTCTAATTAAGTTTTGGGAAAATATATATGAAAAACCTGATAAAAAGGTATACAGTTTACATTGATGCTTAATGATTTATGAATGATAAGGCCTCTGCTGTCTAAATGCTTAAAGATATTTCTGCAGTTTTATGATATGCTAACACACCTCTTTATTTGATGTTATTGTATTTTGTGTATGTATATTTATTTGTTAAATATTTTCACTGATATCGATACCCTGTATATTCTCTTTCATAATATATCAAATGAAATGGAAAAAGAATCAATGTATTTAAGAATGATGAAGTTAGTATGAACACAGCTGTTAATTAATGAAAGAGATAAGGTGATTTGTCAGAGGTTAGATAAATGAAGATCTTGATTGACGTGCTAGAGTGTGTATTTGCCTTTAATATACTTTTATTGTTCACTATGGGAAATCAGTCTACTCTTACTCTAAAATAGACTATTAAGCATTGCTCTTCCCCTCTTTATGCTTTTCACATTGATGAGAAAGTAGCCGATCCCAAGCTATGGCTGGGAGGGACAGACCCGCAAATTGGAAGGAGCAGGTTCATGCAGCCAGTGAGGTGATCTGCACTGTCATTGTTTGTGCATGGCATTGTTATTCAAACACTGGTTCTCCATATTGATGAGAAAGCATATACACCAGAGAAGATAGCCGATCCTAGGTTACAGCTATGAGAGATCGACCTGCCAATCGGACGGAGCGGGTGCATGGAGCCGGTGGGGTGATTTACCACACGGAGCCTGTATTGTCATCATCTGTGAACTGAACAGTGACATTCTAACACCGCAAGGATTCAGCTTCAGGTATTACCCTGTTAATTATGAGACATCTTTATTAAGGAGACCACAAATTGTCTGGGATATGTGTCTGTTATTATTGAGCTTATATTGGCAAGGACTTCCCATAAGCTGTTCTCCTAATTTTTGTGTAGCTCTGTATACCTGTGGCCTATTTTGTCCTAATAAGTGTTTTATATTAGGTTTTTGAGAAACACTTTTTCGACATTGTTGCTACTCTGGAGTATTATCTGGCTACAATATCTGTGGGATTACATCTACATAACCACAGCCATCATCTATGTGATACAATTCATTTGACCCTGAGAAGAGTTACTTTATCTATTAAAGTGGATTTATTTTGTATGTTTAAAACTTCTATAACATGAACCATAGATGTCTGTTATAAATAAGATATACTGATTTCTCTTTTTTATATTTTATATTTTTAATACATTTCTCTGTGCTTGTACTTGTGCCCTTGTGTTTGGTTTATGTTGACCTTATCTAAACACATCAACATTTGCCATCACAACCTTCCCTGACAGTGAATTCCATATATTAGACCAGATCCAGACCTAACTTCAGTTTAAGTACGATCACGTAGCGTATTTATGCGATCGTAAGTACTATGCACTCCCCCAGGCACTCCCCTTGGTCGCACGTAAATTACAAGATTTACGAGTACCAATCCCTACCTTAACTTTTCCAAGCATAAGTACGCTCGTATGTAATGGATTGACACATGTAACGGCCTAACCCGGCCCATACTGTACAATTGAAATGCCTCCCTCCGCCTACAAAGCGTATTTCCAGCCACCGTAAGGATGACCCGTCCCTTCGTACGTATTTACGAGAAAAGTACGTATTATCAGAGTTACGATGACTAACATCTGCCGCGCGCTTGTTAGTGCATACAAAAAGTTGAAGTTACGCAAGCGTCTAGCGTAAAAACGCTTGCCGCTTGCATAACTTCGACTTTTTGTATGAACTCCATATTCAAGATATGGTCTTACCAATGATTTATATAGTGGCAGAATTATACTGTCTTCCCTTACATCTATGCTCTTCTTTATGCATATTTAAATGTAAACTAGAACATAATGTTATACCACTTTCCAATCGCAGCCTCTGCAATAACCCGGGTTTTTTAACCTGGGTTATTGCCGGATGATTTGCCGAGCTTTTCTATATCCTTTCTATGTACAGCAGGGTAGACCCGGGCAATTCTGGGTCCCGGGTCTGCCCTGACATTGAGAAGGGGCTGCACATGGCTCCCAGGGAGGGACTTATTTACTGTTGCATAACAATTGTAGCAAATCCCTCCAAAAGGGTCTGTTAGTTGAGACCCGGGTTGAAAAACCCAGGTCAGCACCTTTCACATTGTCATTTACCGAGGTCCGACACAAGAAAAACCCTTCTTTTTTACCGTGTCTAAGTCCTGGGTTATTAGACCCTGGACCAGGACCCCGGTACCTTTTAGATCACCACTAAAAACCCAGGTTTTTAGTAGCAATCTGAAAGGGGTATTAGTCTGACTTCAGACTATAAAATTCATTTAGTTTTTTTTCCCATATATTCTAACATTGCTCTAAATTATAATTCCTTTCCCAGTCTGAGATGCTCTCCGTGACCCCTAATTCTGTGTATTAGCATTAGTTTAGTTTAGAAGCCAGTGAAATAGTACAGAGAACCTCAATACTGTAGAGGACCTATGCAGCATGTGCAAAATGCACCACATGGTGGCAGCACCTTGAATTAATATAATACAAAATAAATTTTACAGTTGGAGAATTGGACACATTAAACCTTGTCTTTAGTTTAACCAAACTCTACACAGTCTATGCAATGGCGTAACTAGGGTTGATGGAGCCCAGGGCAAATAAAAAAAAATGCGCTCCCACCCTTTATTATACTATTTTAAAAAAATAATAAAAATGTAATTATGTTTCCTTCTTGGACCTAGGTATCCATCGGCACCAAGGGCACGTACCATCTAATACCCACCCTAGTTATCCTCTGAGTCTATGTTAAACCCAACCAATCAATGAATGATCCATTGACAAGGCTCTTATTCAGCGTTATGCACGTATAACATATACGTCCGGTGTTTAGCGATTTTTACTACTGCGCATGCGTAGTAATTTTTTAACGTAATCTAAACATCTTTTTCATACGTAGATTGTGTAAATGCCGTCTGAAAGACCGCATTTCCGCAATCTACGTAAGAAAAAGACAGAAAGATTGCGTAAAAAAAAAATTACTACGCATGCGCAGTAGTAAAAATCGCTAAACACCAGACGTATATGTTATACGTCCGGTACTAAGAACACGGGCCTATATTTTTACATTGTGACCTTTGCATTCGTTTTGAACTGAAAGCAAATCCATCTTGCCGATGTAAAATATATGCATATTTCTGTCTGTATGGATTTCTGTATGGATTAATTTAACTTTTAATAGTTCAGGCTAGCCTACCTCCTCCACTTAGCATCCTCATTGCATCCTACATCTATCCCTTATTTTCCTTCCTTCCCCCTCTCCTCCACTCACACCAGCAGTCCACTTCCTTCCCTCTCCTTCTGTCTTAGGGCCTCATTTACTAAGGGTGATTTGAGTGAAATCGGGGGAGATTGAAGTAATTTACCAGCGATTCGCAAGACTCTGGATTTACTAAAGCAAAATCTCTACAAACTCGCCTGAGATGAGTGGAGTGTCTAAATCCCTCTAGCTATTTTTTGCATGAGGACCATACAAATCTCTGGATTTACTAAGGGGATATTTTAAAAATCGCTGGCATTTGGGTTTAAAGTCTCCCGAGATAAATCTCAGGAGAGTTAGTGGAGAGTTTGCTAAAATCGCTGGCAAATAGTCATGTAATTATGTGTCAGTGTATAAATGTAAGGTGTAAATGTATTTCAGCTGCTTGTTTAGACTCAAACAAAAGCTATGGCTTTTTGTGTGCTGTATATGCATAGTGGATATTTAATGGGCAGTTTAGCTTTAATAAGGGCAACATCAAGGACAGAGAAATATAACCATGACGGGCACAGATACAGTAGGTGTGTTACAGTATGTATAAGACTGCACATAAGCCTACATGGCATTTGCTTTGCTGTCTGTGCTTGCTTCACTTTATTTTTTTTTGTGATATTTAAATATATTGTATTTTATTATGTACTATGCTGTCCATACCTGCCCTGAATGTCTGGACTGTATTTTGTTGTTGTATTTTGTACTGCACTACGGACACCTTGTGGCACCTTATAAATAAACAATGATAATAATAAAATAATATTTCATTAATCTAATTCTAATTAAGTAGTGATGCTGGCCCGGATTCACACGTTTTGTTATGTAGATTGCGTATATGCAGTCTTAACAAAACGATACGTAGATTATGTAAAATAGTTACTACGCATACATAGTAGCTATTATCGGTAATTTACGGACGTACGTGCAATACATCCGGGGGTGTGAATCCGGGCTCCTGTACTTAAACTTCAACATAAAATCAATAGTTTAGTTCATTCTCACCTCTCCTTTGGCTCTGCATTGCACCCCATAACTTATACCTTATCATTTATATCATGTACTTCAAAGTTCATAGTGTATACATATTTGTCTCCCCTTACAACATGATACTCATACTTCGATGTAAGTAATCTCCTTCCTGGTACTGTACGCCTTTCTATTGTTCTCTAGTTATTGTACCATTGCATATTAATATTGTAATAGTAAAATATGCCACTCCTGCCAAGTTGGAATGCACCATTTTAAGAGGATGACTCGCGATTTCATTTGTCTGTTGTTTTTCCTTGGTCATCATGCTTTAACGTGGGCAATCTTTGCTCCTTTTGTGCCAGGTGTTTAGGTTTTTGTGTGCTATTATTTTAGAAACTTTCAATTAAAAACACTTTATTTAATACCACCCACCCGGTCTCTCCATCTCTGTCGACAATGATATAATCCCTACTGAAAAAACTCGATGCTTGGGTGTCGTCCATGACTCTGAAGTGTTCTTTGTTTCCCATATACAAATTGTTTCTAAATCCTGCTACATACACCTAACAAACATTTACAGAACACATTACTATCTCACACAGGACACTTCAAAGACTCTCATTCATGCAATAATCATCTTCTGCATTGATTATTGCAATGCTCTTGTTATTGGACTCCCACATAGAAAAACTACCCCCCCCTACAATGCATGCAGCAGATAGACTGATTTTCCTTGCTAAACATTCTACAAGAGCTACTCCACTCTGTCAGTCTCTACATTGGTTACAGAATCAAATACAAAATCCTTTTGCTAACTTACAAAGCCATCAAACACACTGCACCCACATACATATCCTCACTTATCTCAAGATATATCCCAGCTCAATCTCTCAGATCTTCACAGGACCTACTTCTCTCCCCTACACTAAACAAATGCTCTGATATCCGGTTACAGGACTTCTCCCGTGCTGCACCGACTCTCTGGAATAACACTCCTTGCCCAATAAGACTATCCTTTACTCTCCAAACTTTCAAGCGCTCCCTTAAAACTCATCTCTTCAGACAAACTTATCAACTTGCACAACCTACTGCTTAATAATTGCCAACCCCATTCACAACCACTTTGCTATCCAATTTACCTGTCTCAACTTGAAAAATACTTTCCATATTAAAATTACCCTCAGTCCTGCTACTACAACTGTGTGACTGGATCATACAGAGCACTGAGCACTTTTACTTTACATGCTGGTTGGTCAATTGTGTAATATATAACAATTGTCCTTATGTATCAATCCTGAATATGCTAGAGCGTAAGCTTGCTTGCGCTTGTAAAGCGCTTTGTTCTTTACTAGCGCTATATAAAAACCTGTTAATAAATAAATCATAAACAATACAAAAAAATCTATTTATGATACACTATAAAGGCGATTTCAAGATAATCCTAAGGGAAATCAGTAGCCATTTTCTCTACAGTTTGTGATTTGGATTTTTCACAAAAAAAAGTTCTGTGTCTAAAACTTCACTGAAAGAAATATTTTTGTGTGATGAAAATGTACAGGAAGCTGCATGTGAGATCTGTTATAGGATAACAACACACATTTATGGCAGAAAAAGTATTGATGGACATGTAGGCAAAACACAAGCATTGTTTTGCTTACATAGGGCTGAACAAACTAGATAAAATCCAGTACCAGTAAGGAAATGGGTTTGATTAGCATATAAACTGAGCAGAGACTCAAGCAAAAAATTATATTACTATGGGCTGGAATACAAGTCCTAATCTGCCCATGGCACATCTTTCGGTTAACATTAAAACCAAAAATTCAGTATATCAGGTTCTATTAAACCCTGTCAACAAAAACAGAAGCACATTAGCTACATATTAACATAACAGGTTCAGGAAGAAATCATAAACACATGTCCTATTTCTCCATGCACAGATATCCTCCTGCATTTAATATACAACAAGTACATAGGTTACATTTTATGTTATTATATGTAGCGAAGAACCCTTAGTGTGCCTAGGTCTTTTATATAAAAAAATGTAAAAAATTTTAAATGTATAATTTTTGTTTTAATAAAAAAAAGTCCATGCTTTTATAAAAATAAAAAAAAAATAAAAAAATATTGCTTTTAGAAAATAAGATATAACCAAATAATGCATAATGTATTATATATAAAATGTATCTTACCTTTCATTTAAAGGTGTATGGGTGGATATGTATTCAGTGTCATGAAAGGCTTGGCCTGGGGACAGCTGATCAGACGTGTTAGTGTCACTCACTAGATCTTCTGATGCTGTTGAATCTTGCACAGCTTTGCTTTGTTCACTTATTATGAAATTATGGACACTGTCAAGCTCTTCTTCATCGAGAGACTCAGTTTCCCTGTCATCTTCTTCAAATGTGTCGGGTATTTTTGTGCCTAGTGTATCATCAGTCACTAAAATAATAAGTTTGTCCTCTTCTTTGTCCTCTTGAACACTGGCCAATCTTTCTCCTGTGTCCTCTACTTCACCACTCACCTCTACTAGTGCTTGGACACAGTTGTCATTTACAGATATGGATTCCACATCTTCTTGAACAGAAAAAATGATGGGACTGCCATCTTGAACAGGAGTTTTAAGGTGTGAGTTTGGTATATCTATTGATATAAAGTGCTCTTCATACTTTATTTCAGGAGACTTGTTGTCAACCAATATAATGGACGTCTTTTCTGTATTTTCTCTATTGAGTTTTTGGACCCGTTCTTTATATTTGCGGGACTGCGTCTTTTGGAGAGATCGCTCTAAAAGCAATGACAGGACAGCAAGCGTATAATACAGTAGCTAGTTTGATTAGTATATTTTACTGCTTATGCCAAAATGCTTGTTTACTTGTCAGAAGCAGTAGCCATTCAAAACCAACACATAAAGCATAGTCATCAAGCTAAATAAGCCATCTCAGCAAATGAAAAAAATAAATTATGTTATGTTTTCTTATGTTAATATTCAAATCAACTTGATGTATTTTTACAAACTATTAAATTATAGAAATAATTAAATATATACCACATTATAATTGTTGCAATTAAGGATCATTGCAACAGAAAGGAATTTATCAAATATGATATTAATAAACAATTATATAATTGCGGCCCTGTATACCAACATTAATACTGTCATGTGAACTTTATTCCCTAAAAATATTTGGCCATGCTAACACAATTTAGAGGAGGAGAAAAGGAGGTTTGCACAGAGCAACCAATAGAGCAGGGTACACATGCAGAAGTAACAGTAACGATCCAACATTGTTACTGTTATTCCAAACGACTATGTACCCGATATTGCAGAGTACACACTGAAACCATCTTAATGTCAACTTTTTCCTCTTGTACAGTATACCTTGATCTAACAAAATATGCAAAAATCTGCAAAGAATAGATAATCCATAAAAGACCATAGTTAAGCAATTGATCTTTTTATTCTTAGTTGTTCTGATGGATGGCTAATTGGAGTATAGTATTTAAACATCCAAGTATGCTCATAGCAAGCCTTAACACATCCCATAACATTTCCTTAACACTCTGAACATAATTAAATGTTGACCTTCTAGAAAGTTACACCCTCACTCACAGGATCTCCTTAAACTACCTACTACAGACAGAGAACTCATTTTCTCTGATTGCAGTGCTTTCATAGAAGATGACAGAAGCAAACAGGGTCTGGATCAGCATGGGCAACATAGGACTTATAGCAGCAGCTATATATGCCTGTGTCATTATATATACCACATTGTGACAATTTCTATTCCAATTATCTGTTCACTCTGTGGAAAAAGCTACATCCTATTTATTTAAGCAAACTGTGGTCTGGATCTCACATAACTGATTCTTGCAGCATTTACTTAATAAATAGATGAACACTTTTACATTTATTCATACATTTCCAATAAAGTGGTTTGCTTTGTCATTATTTTTATCAAAATTATGAAAAATACACATTATATAAATTTCACAATACTACAATTCATTTTATATAGAATTGTTAGAATTCCTACCTGTATCTGGCGGCTTCTTTTTCTTAATAGACTTTGTTCCCTTGACACTCAACGACGCATTTTTCTTTTCACATGCAGATTGATCACTGATGATCTACATATAAATATAAAACTGAACATATTAGGGCTTACAAAGAATAGAGTATTACAAGACTTTACAACCATTATAACCCAGTAATCCCCCCCAAAAAACTAGTCAATTTGAAATGACTTAACATTAGCAAATATTTATGTATAAACCTATATCTGGTATGCATACGAAGTGTATACTAGATACCTTATACAGCTGAAAGCAAGTTTATGTCCTTGGTTCTAAGCCACTGTCTACTACAAACGGTTTCTGAACTCACGCTTTCCTGAAATATCTTTGAATATGATAGGCTTTTAAATATGTATTTATGATTTAATATTACTAATAGATCTTTCATGCAATTTTTAATTTAAGTGTTGTTTTCTTTTAAACAGTTATGAGCCCTCACAGAGGGCCCAAACCAAAGGTTTCTGTATTTTAAATGCATATTGCATTCAGAAAAAACCCATGCAATTCAAGAGGGCTCCAGAGGTGGACGCACGCCCTAGATATCCTGATTTTTTTTATCTGAGCGCAGTAACTGCACATTGCGTGAGGACACTTATCACTGCTATCTGCAATCTGCAATGTAGTTGCAGCTTCATTTCATTTCCTGGATTGAGACATGACCTGTGGCTGATGCAAATGTTTTGGCGTATACATATACATACGGCTGTGTTTAGGCCTGGATCAGGTTCACACGTGTAAGCACAACCATGCTTCTCATTGAATATGTGCCACGCCCACAAAATGCTCATCAGAATGCAAGCAGCAGCATAGTGGGCACACATTCACCTCTAGATCCAGAATAATATTCATTTGCACTATCAAGTCATTTGTATTTCTTTAAGATGCATATAGACTGAGTTTCCTTTCCATACTATATACATGAAGCTTTCAAAGCAAACATAAAGTAAAAGTTTAAGTTGGAGAAGCTGATGTATGTGTCAGATAGATTGCTTGACAACAAATATTATGCATATTATCATTTCTTGTACATTAGATTTACACTGAATAGGTCTAATTTTTCATTCACTTTTAAAAAGAAATGTTAAAATATTATCCAGAAATATAATACACTGAATTTACATAATCTCTAAGCACTGTAAAATTAGAATTTCTGTTTATATTCCCTATGGCCCTCCAGTTTAGATACAGAAAATTAACTCCAGGTTAACATAAAATAGTATAAAAAATAAAATTCAATATTATACATATACATTGCAAGAATATTTATGAACTATTTTATATATTTTATATGTCATATATTAAAATTCTTAACAGACCCATTTACAAAGTTATCTATGCAGACATCACTACCGCATTCCTTATGTGCATTAAATGCAGTCATTTTGTAGTCTATGGGCCCGATTCTATTTGCTTGCAGTGCGCTTTTTCCTGACTATTACGGTAGGTAAAATTTGCAGATTTCTATGCACACCTCTATGGGGCGAGAATAAAAATCCACAAAAATGATTTGTATTAGCTTTGCACGACAAATAACGCAGGTGCGAAGCTAATTGAATCGGGCCCTATGTGTCTAGCACATAGATGTGAAGTGCTCTAAGCAATTTCTATTACACTAGCAGGATTGTGTATAATTCATGCCGCTGTAAATAAACACTGAACTAGTTATTTTAGACCAGATCCACACTCCCGTACGCTTTTTTGCGTTCTGCTCATGTGTCTGCATCTGTGCCACTGATAAGAACAGAATCTGCTTTAGCCAGTAATCCAATTAATGGCCAGATGACAGGGAGGCCGAAATGACACTCTATAGGAAATTGGGGATTGATACATAAGGGCAGGTGCTATATATAACACAATGGAGGAACCAGTTTGTATAGTAAAAGTGCTCAGAGCTCTGTATAATCCAGTCACACAGCAGTGTTAGTAGAAGGACTAAGGATCATTTTAGTATGGAAAGAAAATATTCCAAGTTTGTTAATCATGTGGCAGAAAGGAAAAGTGGATAGCAAAGTAGTTGTACATAGGGTAGACAAATGTTAAGTAGCTTAAAGAATTTGGTAAGTTTTTCTGAATAAGTGAGTTTTAAGGAAGGGCATGAAGTTTGGACAGTAGAGGATAGTCTTAATGGAAGAGGCAGGTTAATCCAGAGAGTGGGTGCAGTCCAGGGAAAGTAGTGTAGCCAGGGCATTTGTTTAGAGTAGAAGAGAGCTGTATGTCCTGTGACTTGTGCATGACTTGGTATTACAATGTAATGTATTTTTCTATATTTCTGTGAGCCAGAAAACATAGAGGTAGAGGATGGGTATTGACTTGTTTGTGCAGGAAAATGGATCTTTGGTTCTGGTCCCTAGTTTTTATTTACTATGTACAATAACATATATAGTATATATATACTTTGCGCACCTGCTGTATAATTACCTTATAGATTGATCTGAGCAACCTCCATCTTGGAAATGTGTTTTAAAGCGTGTCTGGGATAGTAGCTGAAAGGGGGTGCTGTCTCAGAGTGGCTGTTTTGGAGACTTG
>WWET01001159.1:226171-250559 GCA_011038615.1 Limnodynastes dumerilii
TATATATATATATATATATATATATATATATATATATATATATATATATATATATATATATATATATATATATATATATATATATATATATATATATATATATATATATATATATATATATATATATATATATATATATATATATATATATATATATATATATATATATATATATATATATATATATATATATATATATATATATATATATATATATATATATATATATATATATATATATATATATATATATATATATATTAAGGTTATGGAAATGGAAGTCACCTAATTTCCTTTATTCCATTAGAGGGGAGTGTCATGGGAATTCACTAGCCTCTTGCATGTGGGGATATATTTACAAAACACGAAAATCGCGTAAGTTTGCTGTGAATATCAAATCTCCATATTCACTAAAGGTAAACTCACGTGAGTTTAGGCATCTGTAGAATCGCAGAGCCTAAAATCGCCAGTGTGATTTTTTTCAAAGTTACACATACAACTCACAGAATTCACAAAGGTTGTTTTGACTAACTCGTAGTAAAATCGCCATTAAATTGCTAAATTGCTAAGCATTGCTTAGCCTTGTAGTAATATCAGCATGAGCATGGTAAAGCTTCTTACCATGCAGCGCTGTGTGTGGTGCGTGTAACTAAAAAAAAAAGTCTACACAAAACATACAATGTAAATAAAACATTTTCCCTCACTAATAATGTCCCCTAATGTTTGCACCTACCTCCGGTGGCCACCGTGTCCTATACTAACTGTGTATGAATGCAGTGTGTGGTGTATTAAAAGAATAAAAGTTTTTGTCACTCACCGTTTGCTGTCATCTTTCTTGGGAAGCCTTGTTTGCAGAGTAGAATCTTCTTCAGTTGATTGGAGCCTGTCGTCCGGTTGCTTGCAGTGGCATCCCCGTTGTTCTGGTCCGGTCCTCTGGCTCTTCGGTACTTGACACGGCAGGGACAGGCTCCTTCTTCTAGGCTGCTCCTAATGACCATTCGGTCGTTAGGGGGCAGCCTTTTATATAAAGGATGATGTCAGTTACAGTCAGGCCAGTGTAACTGACGTAATCCTTTAATGTGTTAATGTATATTTTGTGCAGACTGCATGGTAAGAAGCCTTACCAGGCTCACGCTGATATTACTACAAGACTAAGCAATGCTTAGCCTTGTAGTTCTATCAGCACAGCATGGCTAAGGCTTTCAACCATGCTGCAATAGTTTTTCTTATTTTTTCATCTCCCGTGAGTTGCTGCAATTTTTTTCTAGGACAAATCGCGGTGCTTCTCTATAGAAAAGCACCGCGATTTACACCTTGCAAAAGCGTCACATCTCTCGAGAGTTTCAAAAATTCACAGGCAAATCACAGGCAATTCATGCTGCAAATCGCCTGAAAATCTCGGCGAAACGTTTTGAATTAAAATTGTGGGCAAAATTCGCCCTTTGTAAATATACCCCTAAAATGCGGAGTGATGTAACTCACTTATTTTTTCTACTATCCCATGGGTTTTATTCTTTAGGATGTATTTTGTTATGGGAATTTTAAACCATTTATTTATAAAGTTTTTGTCAATACAGAGAAAGTTTTGAGTGACTTATTTTGAACAAACAAGTATAAATATATTATTCACAGTTGTTTCCCCTTCTTTTTCTTTGTGTTTTATTTAGAAATCACTTAATTCCTTCTATTTCACTACTTATTTTAATATTTCAGTGGTGCATGTTAGGGTTATACTTTTTTGGGGGGATTTATTTAATGAAATTTTAATAATTTGATCAATATGTATCAATAAATAATATATAATAAAAATATACTATAATAAATAATATATTAATAAAATATATAATTGGTAACTTATTTTACTTGACATCAATCAATAGCGTGCATCCAATAATACACCTTCTCCGATACACCAATCTTGGCTTTGTAACTTATATTGGTGTAAGTTTGCACTGGGAATAATAATGTATATTAATAAAAATGATATCTATTGTATCAACATAGGTTTATTAGTTTTTTTTTTTTTCAATCTGCCCATTTGATATAAATCAATCCTTTGGGTATTTGTAAACATTATTCCTGCTTACATACATACTTACACTAATGGTTGGCACAGCTTTAAAACATATTTTCCCAAAGGTTCCCACAATAAGCAGAACCCCAGAGACTTGGAATAAATTGACAGTTGCACACAGGGTATATAGTATGTTGAGTTAGGTACTATTTCCCGACACAAGAAATCCAGACAGAAGAGATCCTGACACCAATTTCCCTAGCACCAAAATCCAGATAAGGAAATAATACCAATATGGTTAAAACACCTACACATAATATCCCGACACAAAAATCCTGACTAGGAAATAATACCAACAAACAATTATCCCTACTTTCTAAAAAAAAATCTTGAATATAATAGTAGGTCAAAGCAAAAATCCCAACATTCTAAAAAATCTCCTCTAGCAAATAATACTAGTTACAGTTCACATCACTCTCTCTGGGAACTGGAGAAAGCAAGAATCTAGGGTCCCAGTGCATCAACCTTCCTGTTTAACAAATTAACATTTAACACCAGTGACTATCCTATATTATAGTATCCATGGACCAGATTCACAGTTAAGAAGCGGCCGCTATTTCTGCACATGCGCATTACCCTTATTTACGCAATCTACATAGGTTTTGAGAACGGTGACCTTTTAAGAGGGATTTACAAATCCGTTTTTAATGAGTTAAGTAAGAAGGGGTGTGCCAAGAAGGAAGTTAAGAAAAGTGGGTGTGGTTGTTGGCATTCTTAAGTCAGTTAAGAACAACATAAACGAGGGCGTGTCAAGGAAGTTGTCATGCCTTTTATTGCAAACCATTCCTTAAGTGTGAATCAGGTCCCATATGCGCATCATAAAACACAATCTTACAACAATAAAAGAGGCAAATCATAGTCACTATTATGCAATAGAGACAATTCACTAGTCACCGCTATACAATTTTCACAACGTGATGATGCGCAACGTGATGATGTAAGGCACGCTGCCCTTTGTGAGGTACTGCTTGACTAGGTGAGAATAGAAGATGTCCAAAGACCACTTGAGTTCCAGTTAAAATTTTATTGTGGCAGTTAAGAAAATGTCACTACAGCAATTAAGTAAAGCAGTGGTCAGCATGAGCTCTCAGTATAGCATGGTAGATGGTAGTCAGGTGTTACAGGAGAGCTCCCTCTCTGCTCACATAGCTGAGTTTATATACAGTTTACAGAGCCTTGCATTGGGTGAAGTTGTCATACATAGACAAAAACACATCTGCAAGAGTCCTCACAATGTAAATGCAGATACATACGTTTTTCATATATGGATCTTCAGCAACTGTGCCCATAACAGTATTGTCACACAATACTCATATCAGAATTTCTCTGAAATAACAAATGCCTTCTAATTCCTATATAAGCATTTTATATGAAATGGCTACTATTACATATAAATATGTCATTCAAAATAACTACTAACCCTATCATATCTAACACTCTTCTCATAGAAAACACCAGAGGCTGTGTGGCGTAGCCTCTGACTTATAGCGGGGAGAAGGCTCTTTTTGCACGTTTTGATGCAAATATCAAGAGGCTCCATGACAGAGCCTCTGTCTGAGCAAGGGTAGAACACACATGCCTTACGCTGATCCTCTGCCAAATGGCCAGTCCGCTTTCCAGGCCTGGTGTAGCGGAGCGAGGAGGGTGTCTCTGTGGCACTGCCCCTCTTTCCACTTTGTGCCAGCCCTGGTAAGATGGCTGACATTCCTGACAGAAAACACAAAATAATCTGTAAGAGACGTTATCCATGTTATTCCTCTCATGTGAAGCCTAAGTAGACCCAGGGCTGTCAGTTGACACATGCAAAACTATGATATTTCCTATCTTTAAAATGGGGCATATTTTTCCAAACTGTAAAAAACCTGTTCTCACAAATCTCACTGCCCAAAGGCACTCCCCTGGAACATTATCTTTCTATAAAAAAAAGATGCCCTGTACACTGAGTTCTGCCTTCCCAAAAACTGAGGACACGGAAACCGTCCAGATGGAGCACTTCAGGAACAACCACAAGAGGAGTCCGTCGGGTGTGGGAGACTGCACTGTAATTAAATCCAGATCACTGCTGACGCATTTCAAGGGGGTCGCCTCTTTCTCAAAGTGGTCCTTCAGTGACTGTGCCGCCTATTCCTACCATATTGTACCGCCAGGTAGGACCTCTCTGTTTACATCTCAGGAGATTGTTATCTCCGCTTTGATTCGATTTTATTGTTTTTAGGGATGTGAAAGAAATGATGTTTTTTTATTTACATGTCTCATCTAACTTGGATTGCCACAGTATTGGATGCTACCTTATGCCTTTGATCTTTATACCTGTCGATAACACTATTTATTATATAAATGTTTTATTTATTTATTTCTATGTATATCATAGTTGCCAACTCTCCCTGAATATCAGGGAGACTCCCTGAAGATTGGGTGATCTCCCTGACTCCCTGAAGGGTTTGGTAATCTCCCTGATTCTAATTTCATCCATTGAGGTCTATGGAGATGACCAATTTCATGGAGGCCAAGATGTAATGAAAGAATCTTGTTAATCAGTTGCAGTGTCACTTTTAGCTTTTCTATAAAGATAGTAATGAAAGTATTCACTGACAATTTAATAATCAATAAATACTGACATTTTTATTTTAAAATAGTTTTCCTGGCAGTGCTAGATACACCTGTGGGTGGAGCTATTCACAGGACACACCTCTTTGGCACTATAGGACACACCCCTTTGGTGCAGCACCTTGATAGTGCTCTTACAATCTCCCTGATATTCATTTGCAAACATAATCACAGTGCTGTCTTTAAGATATACAGTATATTTCTTTTTATCTTTGTTCCCGCCCCTGTAGGACCCTCTTTTACACCTTAGGACAGCTGCAGTGATAAGTGCAGCTAGTTCTGATTTCCTCCGTTACTTCAAGCTCATAAGTCCCCCATCAAAACTGTGAACAAATCCAGTCTCCGATGTCACAAAACAGCAGCACAGCACCTCCTCAAAGTGGATCGACAATATTTTCCAGTGCTCACCAACCACTGGTTGGTTATATAGTGTTTCAGTTCCTCCTGCCTACGACCCTTTTTAAGCCAGCACTGCAAAGCCAAACCCTCTTTACCATCAACCATGAAGACCTGCCCCTTTCTGAGTGTTCCAGGGGTTTTAAAAAAGTTATTTTTGGAGGGGGAGTCACTGATTATATATATATATATATATATACACACACACTTTGGTTTAGATTACTGACAGAATTTTTAAATGGTAGTATAATTCTAAATGGTTTCCCAGTATGGTGAACTAAATTCTTTTTCCCCACACTCATCTTCAAATATTCATGTAAAATACTAGCACAGCTTTGCCAAAATACCACAATATTGAATACATATTCTCCATCTGTAATTTTAGTTTAAAAGAGAGAGTTCTATTTCCATGTAGTCTTTGGATAGTACAGCTGCTCTCCCAGAATACTTTAGTCACAGGACATTTGGATTCAAATGCATCCAGCAGGAACAATAGCTGCCTGTTCCTTCTTATGTCTGATCTGAGAAACAGTACTACATTTTTCTCTGGTTTGATTCCTGCTTTTCAACAGGTGATGAGTGCAATGGTGCGTCTTCCAGAAGACAAAGTATGTCTGAACAGACGTCAATTTACTAAATAGCCTATCATGTTCTCTCATACTGTGCTCAGGGAATGTGCTGCCTACACAGTTACATCAATCTTCAGAGTGCTTTAGATAGTTTCACTCTGTTCCAAACAGATTATATTTTCATATGCTATGTAACAGCATTTACGAAATAAAATAAAACAATCCAACAGAATGTTTAAAAGAAATGCGATAGAATCATGCTATGCGACTGCTTTTAATAGATTGAGGTAATAGATTGTGGCCCAGGGCTGTAACTATGGTGGGCACTTGTCAAAATTGCACTGGTGATGAAATGCTAAGCTTATACCAAAAACGTCAAATAAACAAATACTGACAATAGCGGGGGCAGAAAATGTAAGATATCTTACGAAGTGTGTATGGATCCTCAGCGCCAATTATGTAAAAGGATAGAAATAAAAAGAAATGTTACACAATTAAATATAAAAACAAATCTTTATTTGAAATATTCAAAATACATAAAAAAACATAAACATGAAGACATAAAAAACTTTCCTGGGGGGGTGGGGGGCTCCAATCCTGCAAGCATGAAATCCTGGAAGCACTTTAATCCGGGTAGACTGTTAGAAAGAGAGAAGCCAGGAGCAGTCACTGCGGGAGAAGAGACTCTGGGGCGGAGTCACACTTAGAAGCTCTGGCTTCTTAAGTGCGGTAATTCAAGAAATAACCTACTAATCATGCATTGCATTGTCAATTACGCAATCTACGTCCACTTAGGCATGTAGATTGACTATGTGCGGTTTCTAAAGTGCCGTCTCGGAGAATAGTGGGTGGGGGGAGATATGTAGATGAGGGTGCGGCAAGGGGATATCTGTGCGTATTTTGCTGCTTTAGAAGTTAAACATGCACGGTAAGATAAGGTAGCCTAAGGCACTCTTAAGTGCAGGTTTTGGGGCAGGACAAGTGAGTTAGGTGCAGATCTGTCCACACATAACTCACTCTTATCTGTGAATCAGGTCCTCTCTCTTTAGGAAGGTATAGAGCACTGATTCATAATACTGGACCGGATTCTCACCTACGTTTTTTGGGCGCTCTAGCCATTGGTTTAGAAAGATATTGGATATGTGACCCAGCTGAGAGGGGTTGCGGTCTCAGTGTGGCAGTTTGGGAGACCTGGGAATCTCCATGTGAGGGGTGCTCTTGTTTTAGAAAGATACTGGATATGTGACCCAAAGTTGGGGCTCTATTTAGAGTTAAGTTTAGAGTTAGGACTGTTCAGCAGAGAAGCCTTGTAAGTGGTGAACAGCTTATCACGTATCTGCAGATATTTGTAACTAATTCTCTGATTTTTATTTTAAAGATAGAAGTTCATGATTAGTAACTGAGTAATGGCTAGAGTGCCAGGCCATGTCTTGTTTTTTGTACAGATTCCCCTTGCCTTGTGCACCGGTCATATATATTACTTTATAAACTAATTTGTAGCAGCCTCCATTTTGGATGTGTGTGTGTGTGTGTATATATATTCCCAAATACCGGCACTCAGGTCCTATCGTCAAAACTTGCTCCTGGTGCTCATTCCACGAGATTAGGATACATTCAGAAAAGAGGAAGGCACTCACGGAGACTTAGTAGAGATAAATAATACTTTTTTTATTTAGTTACATAAGCTGCCCGGCCGACGTTTCAAATGCAGAAGGTGCAATTTTCATCAGGGCTTATCTTGCAGGTACAATACACAGTAACAGCGTGCATATAGGTACTACCTCATATTTATACTAAAATACATGCGTAGTAGTTTCTACTCACCCTCTCCTCGTGGCTACTGCAAACCTCTCCTATTGGTTGCAACACGTGAGGGGGTTGAGCTAAAGGCAAATTAAAAACAATGTCAGAACACTCGGACCACGTAGAAAGGCATGAGTTGTGCCACAGTTCATAAATAAAGATTCATATTATACGAGATATATATATATATGAAAGTGGGAACCTAATAGTATATAGAAGTATATATTTTTTTTATTTAAATCCCTGGCATAATGTAGTATACATGGCAAAAACAGAGATTGCAGAGATATTGCAAGGAAAATATATTTTCCAAGTAGCAGCCACACAATGGCACGCAGTCAAGTGCCTCATACAAATAACCACATCTGGTTTTATTTATCAGTAAGAAAATAAACAAAACATTCAAGTAAACCATTGTCTGTTCATCTCTAACCAATATAGAAAGAAATGCTTTACTAAAGTTGAGGGAGTTAATGTCCCACTCACAAAACAGCATAGCACTTACTGACACAATAACTGTGTCTCTCAGCAGGTCTCTGTCCTTCTTCACAGGCAGAGAGAGAGTCTGGGGAAGCAGCCTCACAGACTTTACCCATATGCAATCTCTAGTCAGCCTTCAGCAACTTCCTGGATGTATTTATAATAAGCTTTATATGTGCATACATATGTTAACATTTGGGTCTGGATTGGGCTCACTTAGATGAGCATGCCCTTACTGTACTTAGACTATGTTTATCCCATCGCTACCTTTTCTAATTTTCTATTTGCAGTGTATTACAATAATGATACCATTCAGCTGGTGGCTGTATCATTGTCACAATAGTTTCTGGCCGGACCGGCAACCCCAGCCTGTGTTCCTTACAGATGGGATTGGTATATCTATGTGTATACCATATTCTTGGTCATCAGACTGGCTCCTAAAGTCATGTAGAACAACAGGGCAAAATGTTCTACTTACTTCAAGGTTACCAGGCCTCCAAATAATACTGCATCTCCCTAACACCTGCATGTAGGTATCTAGGCTGATAGCTCACTTTCAAGAAGTGCTATAGCGACAGATTATGCAGACAATGGAGTCTCACCCATCACATGGAGCCTTTGTGATCTGTCATCACCTAAACCAGTACCCCCCAAATGCAATACATGCAGGGCCAGCATGATGCTGTAAGCAGGATGGGGGGGATTTAAATACTTCCTTACAACTGAAAGTCTGGTTTGAAACCCTCAATTAGTTCATTCTATTGTTCTATAGATTGTAAGCTTCCAAACTGGGCCTTTTTAACCCTAGTCCATCTGATATCTTGGGCACCAGGACCATTTTCCTACCAGCATATATAGAGCACTATGCAATTCTGTAAGAAAACATTTAACTTGCCCAAATAGCCACAAAGCTGTGTTAATGTGCTGTTGTAATTATAATGCCCTATGTAGGTTCAGGATTGACTAATACTTACCTGCCTTTGGTTTCCTCACAATCCTGGGCAGGGATCTTCTTCAGCAGAACCTCAATGCTCAATCTTTTATTCTTCATCTGATGAGTAGCAGGAGCTTCCAATAGAGAACATGATCCTTATGGAATGCTGAGACAAGTAAACCCTATAGACCGTGTTCCTTTTAGTGTAGAAGAAAAGAGTTCTTTCTTTTAGTGTAGATGAAAAAAGTTCTCCACTTGAATCCCATGGACATGTTATATCCTAAGTCTTTTTTATCCATACTCACAGTTCCTACCTGCTTCAGTTAATAATCCCCGGTCTTTACAGTACCTCTCTCCATTGTTGTTCTTTGTGGGAAGAGCTCAGTACAGAGTGTATAACAGCATCCTCAATTCTTTGCACAGAGCACCCACATCATGAAGCAGCATACTTAGTAAAGCGCAACCCTGTGACCTACATCTGCATGTTCCTTTCATAATACAATGCCTATTGTCTAAGCAAAAGATAGTGAGAAGGGCTCAATCAGGCCCCATGGCAGCTTCCCCCTTCACCCTGAAAGTTTGTCCCTACATTATAACAACAATAATCAAAATACATAATACTTATAATTGAAACAGAATGTGCCATTATCCTTATCATATTATAAATTGAGAGCTTGTCAGCCCATCTAATAACAACATACTGAGTTAATGTATGCAGCTGAGTCACCAGAAACATCTGCTTGTTTACACTAAGCAGTTCACACTTTTGACATATCAAGAAGTATGCCATTATAAAATATGATATATATGACATTGGGGACATCTGTCATCTAAATAAAGGTATTATGTTGATGTGTGCTTTCCCCATGGCTGAAATATGGAGCTGTATATCGTACATTAGATCTGAGTGGGAAATATTATCACTTCAAAATGAAGACACCAAATACATAATACTGCAAATACAATTGGTATGAATTTCCCTTGGCACTTCATAACATTCAATATAGCGACAAAATTATACTGAGTTGTATTTGTCTCAAGGTCAAGAATGAGACGAAAAATTACCCAGGATATTACACAGGGAATTTCTCAAATGTGGGTGGATAATAAAGACATAGATGTCAAAAGCATAACTGAATTTTGTAGATCCAATAAACAAAAGCAGGTGTAATGCCAGATAAAGAGGTACAGTTCAAACAAGTTCATAACTGACCTCTGTAAAATGGTTGTACATATATAGTGTTTGGACAATAAATTTGAATTTTTTTTGGTTTGCTATTATTTTAGCTAAATTTTACAAGAAACTAAAAATCTCCTAATTCATTATCCAACCACTGTGGGCCAGATTTACTAAGCTGCGGGTTTGGAAAAGTTGAGATGTTGCCCATAGCAACCAATCATATTCTAGCTCTCACTTTCCTAAAGGCAACATCTCCACTTTTCCAAACCCACAGGTTAGTAAATCTGGCCCTGTATGTTAATAGAGGATTTCTTATCTTTAATGGAAATGTCTCCTATCTTTTTTTTTACTAACTATGAAAATAAGTGTTCAAGTGACCTTGGTGGTAGTAGACATGCATGTGCTAAGGTAAAAAAAAGGTCCTCACTCGTGCCTTGGAAAACTGCAGGTATATTAATATAAACAACACTCTGCTTATTAAAAAAAATTGTATGGTGGAGGAAGATTCGCTTAAAGTATATCATATCCTGAAACCATATGATGTTACAAAAATACATTTAAAAAATATCCTGCAGTAGAAAGAAGTCTGTATATGTACTTAAAAAGAAGGAAAAAAATACCAGCCCTTGAGCCATTAAAGTCTAGGTTGATAAAGGTCAAAGCCAGGGGGATAAATAGTGTCCTGAACAGACTGCTCCCTGCACCAGTCTATGACAGATCCTATAAAATAAGATATGATATGCTGAGCGAGTAGAATTATAAACATTTTGGAGATGGGTACAAATACCTTTCACTGAGATGGAGGTGTTTGCGTCGTTATTCTACATTTTTATTGCAATACATTTTGCAACATGCAGTTGTTCGTTTATAGGTGTGTTTCAACCTTTAAAATAAGAGCTGAAAATGCACAAATGTAATAATGACAGTGCATCCTGGTGTATTGGAGCAAATCTACATTCTAATTTACACTGTGATCCCATTTGTAGCCAGGTTTCCTTTGTATGACCTATTCATATTCTACCTGCTCTCATCATGCCTTCTCTTCAGCTTCAGAGGACCAATGTTATGTGTACTCCCATCTCCCTGAATCTATGAGGTGCTATGGACATAATAACTGACTTGCATTTCTGCATCATGGAATACCGATCAAATAGGGCCTGCATATGGTATAGACAGAAAGGTGCATACCTTAGATATCTGTTATACATAATTGCATTACTTAATGGAACTTACATTACTATAAAGACATTATGGCATATACATGCAAAGTTAAATTATATCACAAGGCTTTGTACTAAATTTAGGTAAGGTGCTACCTAAATTTGGCTATGTAGCCTATTGATATCGTTCAGGAGCCTGAGCTACGATCCTTATGCAACCAGATACCAGAATTGCACCACTAACCACTTACCTCACATTCACAAACTTCCAATACCCAGATCCTATTTTTATGACCCCTGTGAAAGGAAAATGGCAGCATGCAGAAGCCTGTATCAGTACGTAGAAAGAGGCCATGCCTATACTGTACACTGTTATATAAAGCAAGGTGTCGGAAGGGTCATTCCTCTTAAGTCTGGATAGCTTGCAATACATTTTGATTGGGTAGAATGAATGTTTGCGTTCACATAGAAAGCAAAAGCTCCTGCTCTTCACCCAGGCCCTTCCCTCAATAGAGTATGGTAAGTATGGCTGCCCAGCACACATGTCCATTGTGGATCTTCTGAAGTGGTGAATTATAAGAATAGAGTAGAATAAACCTTCTGCATCAATTATAGTTATGCCTGGAAATGTTGACTATAATGTACTTATCTGTGCAATATTAATAGCTGTATCAACTGAATAATTTATTTTCCATTATACAACAGTATCTGGAAATAACACTTTATTTTACATTTCTATATATTTGTTCTAACATATTTAACAGAATAGATAACTATACATACCCCTTATTCTAGCCTATTTGAGGCACTTAGGACCTCAGTTAGTAACGTGAGCCCACTTACACACGCAAAGTGCTTTGTATGTGTAAGTGGGCTCTATGGACTGGAGGGTGCATGTGCCCTCTAGATGTTACGCTATTTTTAATAACGTAACCTCCATCGTACAGAACTAGATTCTGTATGATGGCTTTTAAGTTAAAAAGGGGAAGACCTTCCCCTCCACCCACAAACATGGGCAGTGGTAAGCATGTAAAATTTACAATGTGGGTGGTAATACCCACTTACATGCGGATCAATGGTCGGATGGACCGCTGATCCGCAAGTGTGACTTAAGGCTGCCTTATGGCAGCGTAAGCCACTATATTTAAGATCAAGAGAGGGGAGTGACCGGAAGAGTTCACTCTTTTGTGCAGATGGACAGACCCCCACACGTACAGAAAGGGCCTGATTCAGAGGCTGAAAATAAGAACTTAAAGTTACACCTGGGCAAAACCATGTTGATTTCAGGGGGAGTCAAGTTAATTTTATTCTATGCATGCAGGGAGAATGCTTTGCTTTTACTTATTGCACACAGACACCTCATCAGCTTCACTTTTAAACTGCTAATTAGACTTGAGCTGGGAAACATCACCTTTTAACTATAATACTGTTGCAACAATTAAATTTGACTCCCCTGAAATCAACATGGTTTAGCCCAGGTGTAACTTTAAGTTCTTATTTTCAGCCGGATCTAGATCCGGTCCCTGGTTCTCTATTCGTACCGTTATAATACAAAAACTCCACGTGTCTATAAGCTAAATATCAATTAAGTACAGAGCTGTCACATATAGGGCAGGTCGGCAAGTCTGTTTACACAGCCATGTGGAACCCCATCTGTCACTGACAAATGGCATGCGATGCAGAGCAACATATGCTGCCTCTTTCAACAATAGAAAAAGCAAATGTTACAGAGATTTAAATAAAATAAACTGGGACTATGTTATCATATCACAAAAAAGAAAACGGATTTCACTGTACTGGAAAAAGGAAAATCTTTCTCAGTACAAGGTCAAGATTAAATCAGAGTAAGTATTTATATTGCCATCTTTATAAATTGTACAGTGCTTGGTTAGGTCATTAGTATATTTATTAAAAGGAGTAATGCAAATACTAACTTTTGATGCGAAAAAAAACCAATTAAATATAAAATATGAAAAATTCCATGGAAGGTGGAAACAAATGTGATGTATTAAAATATTTGACATGAACACCTACAGTTATACAGCTTGAAACTTGTGCTAATCAGTTCACTTAATTAGTACACCAAAAAAATCCTTCCGTAACTAGTCTCTGAAATATTACTACATGTGTTATACCATGATACAAAGCACTTCATGAATTATATTACATAATGAAGGGATGTCAGTCTTAGAACATGAATTCGAAGTGCCACAGTACAATATTACCAGACTAGTTTTTTAATGGTAACTTTTAAGAGTACATGAATTTATTTGGGCAAAATGTATTTCCCAGAAAACATTTCCCAAGTTTTCAAAGTCTTCAGTCAGTAGATTAGTATTATATAAAGAACCATACACTGTTTAGAAAGAAAAATAATAATAAAAAAAATGCAAATTAATAGTATAGTTTACCGCTTCTTTAACATTGTAGCTGAAATCATGGACATTGACATTTGTAAGAAAGGGGATATTTCTTATTAAATATTGTAAACAACAATCTCTGCATCTATGTGTGCTGCTGTACCTTCTGTAACTAAGGAATAATCTCACCTTGCCATTCATTTTGTTCAGATTTGATTTTTTCCTTTTGGTCCCCATAACTTTTACACAATTTTTCCTTTTTTCTTTAACATGGTCTTTCCTTTGATCCATGCTTATTTTTATATTAACTGGTGCTGGCTTTGTAAGATTTTCTTTTTGCTGACCAACCTCAAACAATTTGGAAAACTTCATCTGTTGCATTAAAAAACACATCACATGCTGTGTACCAAGTAATATTTTTTCGACTCCATCCAGCCTCTTTGCCTGTTCCTCTGAATATTTGTTTATTGATGACAGATGGTTGACCATTTCCACAAAATGCCCTTTCATTTCTAAAAATATATATTTGTCTTCAGCTATTTCCCGTTCTTTTTCAGCTTTGGTGCTCTCTGCTTTGATCCCTTGGAGATCTTTTCCAATGCTCCCAATATCCTCTGAGATCATTTCCAGCTTTTGTAAAACATTGTTTTGTTCCAGCAAAATATTGTCAACTTTATGATTTAGGCAGTTCAGGTTTGTCTCCATATTGCTTGTTTTTGCGGTCGCCCTGGTAACTATGGGAGTTTGTGATGCTTTTTGTATATTGTCAGGCCCCTGATTCTTTAAAGCTTTGGGATCATACCTTTTGGCCAGAGAGTTCACCAGTGATGCCTTTGAAATCTTACTGGCTGCACTCATTATGATTGCTTAGTCGGTGGAAACCTATATTCTGCTGAGATTTCAGAAGTTGAAGCTGCAAGATGTTCTCTGTTTCCTCTGCATAAATCACAGCTGTTTACAGATCATTCTAAGTTTCAGCCATAGCTCCTCTGATGTTCATGAGATTTCCTCCAAAAAAGAGAAAACTACCTTGTAAAGTGGTCCCCTTTTCACCCAGTTAAAGCGTATTCATTGAGAGCACTGACAAATGTGTGTCCTAAATGCATACTGCTCTCTGACGTCAGATGTATAACAGGGGAAGGGGGTCTATTCTAACTATAATGTAATTTGACAACAAGAGGCCTGCAGGACATTTGAGAAGCTTCATTTTCTACAGAGGCCCTGCAACTCTGCTCTTGCCTGTCAGATCTATGCTTCTTTTATGCAACGTGATAGCATTTCTCAAAGAATAACTGCCCCTGAAGAGGTTATAAAACCCATTCAGATGAAAGGTTTACAAGAAAGAGCAAATTAATATATTAAACCAATTATGTAGATAAATGACATTTTTCTAACAGTAATGATTCTTCTCTGTATAACAACATAACATCTAAGTTTAAATATGTGAATAAAAGGTAGTATGGCTAATGTTCCATGTCAGAAAAAGTTACCCTAGTTTGGGTGCAGCATGAAATTGTTATTTGTGAAAGCCATCTCTTCATTAGCAGTCATGTCTATTTACACAAATAACCTTTGACAGAGTGATCTGATTACACAGGCTGTAATACTAGCAAAGTGTACTCTGGAGTACAGGGTTGTAAACCAATCCTTTACAATGTACTCACTCAAAAAACGATGGAGAGAATTGTGTAAAATGTATAAGTGTGTTTCAGCTCTCTGCACTTGAACTTAGAGATACAAAATTAATTTATGCTTTGCCAGCTCTCTGTTGTGGCAGGTTGGGGTAACTGGGCAATGTTATGGGCAGCACATGGCCTGCAGAGCTACTCCCTGCCAGCTTCAGTTCATTTCTTTATTGGCCTCAGATTTGCTAATTATAGCTTGTAACATGTTTAAGATGGCTGAATATATGGTATAATATATAAGTGTGTATTACTTTAATGAAATGTATATAAAAGGCATATAGGACCGGATTCACAAATACGTGTTTTGTTAAGTTACATGCCGATTTCTAAGTGTGGCACTAATAAGCATGTGTAGTAAATATTTTATACTATCTTTGTAGTGTTTCGTTACGTAGATTGCATACATGGGGTCTTAAAAGATAGCGTTAAATATTTACTACGTGTGCACAGTAGCACAGCACCTCGAAATCAGCAAACAACTTAATAAAACACGTATTTGTGAATCCAGTCCATAGTCTGAAAAACCTTTGTGAAAATCCTGTCTGTGTATGCAAATAAATTTTGTAACACTTCCTTGAATGCTATGCAGAGCATAGAATGTTAATGCCAAATAACAATAAAATTAATCTAGCTATATCCCAAATGTTTATGTTCCATCCTATACCTGATGTATAGTTAATGAAATAAAATTCTTTATTCATTGTTAAGTTCAAAATTTAGGCATAATAGGCCTGATTCAGACCTACGCTCCCCGGCTGTAATACGCCGGGCGTAAGCGTAAGATCAGCTGAAATGCCGATCTGCGTATGCTTTGGCCGGATGTTGGCAAATGTTAGTGTAGGTAGGTGGGGGGAAGGAGTGTAATGAGGGAGGGAGGTATGGAGGGGTTTTAGTTAATACGCTCCTGTCCGAGTATATTTTCTCTGGCTTACGCCGGCTGAAGTTAGGGTAGCCTTGAGCCGGAGTAAGCGAGGGAAAATACGCTGGGAAAGGGGGGGGTGTCGGGGAAGTACATGTCGATACGCTTTGCTTTACTAAGCACAGCACATCGGCGTAGGTCTGGATCAGGTGTATCAAACAGTAGATTTCCAGACTTCCATTCTGTGCAAGAGTTAAGTATTGTAAGTGCCTGGTTACTTAGACGTCGGTCCATTTAAGTCGGAAGGGTGTTTATATAGTGCATCCTACTGCTTGACTACCACAGTCACACTACAGAGAATGAAGTGAGTAAAAAGGCTTTCCATTACTTAATTTAGCTTAAAATATATAATCTTAAAACTTACAATTACACTATTGAGTATGACACAGTACAGTTTGCCCCACTTTCACAATTTCTTATCCCACACTTCTAAGAACATTTTATGAAGCAAATCAATAATCTACTTTTGGGCTTCCCACACGCCATCAATGAACTTAAAGATCCTGATCTAGAATTTAAACATAGTGGATGTGGATATAACTTGGCAAAATTGAGTACCGACAGCTGAAAGACCATCTTCAACAGAAGGGCACCCTCGTACCACCAAATGATCGCCACTATCCCTGCTGTGGAGATGGCTTATGCCTAGGGACAGCATAACTGGTCTATTGGTCTAAAGATTGCAAGTTACATTGGTTAGGAAGCATCGTTTAGAACTGAGCAAAGAGAGGTTATTTTAGACGTACAACAATTTAAGAACACAGGATTGAAAGTATTACAGATAAGCGTTTTATTATAATTGCATTTCACCCAAACAATTTTAGAAGCTGAATATGAATGCAATGTATAACAGACACATATTTTAAGATTACTCAATCAACAGTTGCATTATTTGGATGATTTTACTACATGCTGCTCTTATAAACACTGCTACCCTAGACGACTGTTTGAGAATGCCTTATTAAATACACATCCTTTGGCCCTAGTCTTGGATTGTAAATCAAAAGCTATTGTGTTTACATACCGAAGACAGAAGAGGACTCAACAGATCATAAATGTAATATGCAGTAGTTGGGTTTAAAATATATGCCACATAAGATACTTGTGTAGCAAAGTAATCACAATATCTAATATACAGTATTTCATATGACACAGAATTGTATTGAATGTGAAGGCTTTTCAATATTACTTTGTAAAATAGTCAATAAAATAATAAAGAATTAAAAACAAAAAAACTAAAAATCCCTTTTTCTGTTGTCTACTTTTTACAATAATTGTAGCTAAAGGATTTAAACAACATACAAGATAAAAAACTAATAACCCCAGAAGTGTGGACACATTGGAAATCAGATGAATATAGAAATTGTTCCAATATCCAGATGGATCATAGCAGTAATTATCTGTACAATACACATAGCAACGTTTCATCCTCATTGTGAGAAGAATAAGTCTCATTTATAGTGAACAGAAAATCTTGTCTCCCCATACATTGTCAATGTCTACTCACACATTCAATAGAAATATTGGTAGAAATGTCTGACTGATCATTGGGATTGCATCTAGCACACAATATTTTGGATTGATTGTGCGTGCTTGAAAATCCAGTTAGTATAAATTGTGCATGCCCACAACCTGACAGATTATTGCCCGATTGCATGTTTCCACCTGTTTTTATGCTTGCACTCATACCCTGGATCAGCACCCTAGTGTCTCACATTTCTACTCTTCATTTAGAGTATTTACTCAGAAACAAGAATCATATGATCTGAAGAGGTGCGCTGAACGAATTAAACATTAAAATGTAAAAAGCTACCTATTTCCCTATTAAGCCCATTTTCAAGTTTTTAAAGACTTGGCACTGGATTCACAGATCCGGTGTGAGTTAGGTGTGGACAGACCCGCACCTAACTCACCCGTCCTGCTCGCGTCCCGCCCGCGTCCCGCGACTGCTTCTTGGGTGTGAATCTGGCCCTTGCTGTACACTCAAAATAAGCTTTCCATTTAAGTGGATGAAAGTCCATGGGCCTGATTAACTAAGCTGCAGGTTTGGAAAAGTGGCGATGTTGCCCATAGCAATCAATCAGATTTTAGTTGACATTCTCTAGTATGTAAAAAGAAAGTGAGAGCTAGAATCTGATTGGTTGCTACAGGCAACATCTCCACTTTTCCAAACCCGCAGTTTAGTAAATGTGGCCCCATATCTTGTTACAGGTGAACCCACTCATATTGCCTATGTGCAGATTGTCAATGAAAAAGAATAAATGCTCCTACAAATTTTTGTCATGCAGCTGTGCAAACTGAAGTACATGGCACCAACAATAAAGATTTAGGACAGTTAACAAGCCATAAAAACATTCTTGGATTCTAAAAATTTACCTCTTTTAAGTCTACTTTGGATCAAGTCGATCGATATCCTTGGGAAAGTGAGATAAATTTAGTGTATACCTCCAGTACCCTTGTTATCAAGTGCACAACCTGCTAGAGGGGGTAAGTAATGATTTTTGGAGAGTATGACAGATAAATTTGAAATGAAGGACTGATTGCTAAAGAGGACGTATTATTAACATTTAGGGGGATGAGTAATGGTATGATTATTAAATGTTACAGATGAAAGGACAGAAAACTTTCCTATTCTGACCTTGCGATATTTCAAGGCTACTGCATGCTTGGCATTACAGATAGCTTACTGCAGTTAGAAGATCTTAATGATATTTAAAGTACTGTATGCTGCTAAACAACTCTAATGGTCATGTTTTTTCTTTCTCTCAAGTATATATTTCCTGCATTTTTTCTTCATTTATAAACAATTTCATAAGGGAATATATTCATTAAATAGCAATAAAGACAAATATGAATACTTAGTAAAGGAAATACCTAACATTGGCATAACTTCATAGCTCACATTAGTGACTGTAAGACTGAGAAGTTGGAGGCATGGTCACATCATTAGGATATATTATTGTTAATATTATACTGATTTGCACACCATTAGCTGGTGCCCATGACGCCCGTTTATTGCAGGGCAATAGTGCATTCTTCACTGCCCCATTCAGAAGAGATTCCTTGTATAGGGACTGCCCTGTCCAATTATGGATACTTAAATGATTTGGGCAAATGGGAATATTTTATTTTTATACTTATCATAATTTATTGAATATTTGCACATTCAGTATCAGTTATACAAACGTATAAATAATATCTCTATCAACCAGAGTGACAAATACACTAGTTAACACGGCACAATTCTATGGTGTTCACACCTGATTTCATCCTAAACGTGTGGTTCCAATGGCTTTACAGATGGACTGATGAAGGGTGCAAGCAGTGGTGTAACTATAATGGGATCAAGGGGTACTGATACTATTGGGTTCAGGGGAGAGGTGAGCCTATCTTAGTCAACATATTTATAAACAGTGCTCAACACTTATAGACTGAGTGCAGAGCACTGTCTTAAGCTACTATTTTAACAACCACACTGCGCATGTGACTCAGGTCAAAGGTATGTGGCGATCGCTGTATGGAAGGAATGTACGAATAAACAATTTAAGACTTTCTCGATAAAATTATTCATTTATTAAACACAATCAAATAAATAAAACTGAAGCATAATCAAAAAATTATAATAGACAATAAAAACAAACAAACAATGGCCAAATGAATAGATGCATGCAATCCTGTAACCCTGCAGGGATTAGTTGTAATAGGAAGATATTTGCAGGTGTACACCAATTTGTGTTCCAGGATAGGCTTGCTTTCCACTCAAAATAGGTTTATCGGCACATACATAAACATAAAGTAATGTAGAAAGGGACCTTTAAATGACCAGGGCCCCTGTATGAACCCACACAACACTTTAAAGATGTAAAATCCGGTATACCAGAAAAGTTAGTGCAGTAGTAGGGCAATTGGATGATAAGCAGTCACAAATTGAATGCAAAGCAAACTTGATTATTCATAGATAGTTTGTCCTATTAGTTGGTAAGACTGACGGAAATGACTGGCACTTAGCGCAGAGAAAAGATTCCTTTGGAAGTTAGGCCCGTATCAATAGTCTATTTGCCCTGTGGCCAGATAAAAGGTCTTAGGTAAGCTTACTGCCGTTGTATCAGGTAGACTTTGCAGCTGGCTTGTGTGTAGGGCTGGGGTTTGGAATCTCTGGCGGTGCTTCCACCTACCGCTAGGTTCGGTTGGAAGCTTTTGCACAAGCTCCCGTCTCTTGCAGAGCACTTGAAAGTAGGAGGTCCACTTGAAAAGGTCCGAAATTGAGCAGCAGGACACTATGATGAGAGGATGATTAAAATGGCCAGTCTGCTAAAAGCAGTGCACCTTTACGCGTTTCACCGCATAAGCCTTTGCGGTTTCCTCAGAAGGATTGCTGGCATAAGGTTCTGACACACTTAAATGAGTGCCTTCATTATAAAACACCTGATTAGTTTTTTCAAACCCAGGTGAAGGTGTCAGGTTTCAACATTATGGAGAGAAAGTCTTAGAGTCTTAATACATAATATTTCAACAAATAAAACATAAATAGATCAGTTAAAACATAACTGTGTGTGTTTGCTAGGTTAAAAAAAAAAAAAATTTTTGTTAACTTGGTTCAGATAATCCTCTATAAACAATCCATTCATTAATATATTCGATCGTAGGGAACAGAGTTCACTTTCAGAAAGAGGTCAGCAGGTGGCGATAACACCACATTCCGTATTATCTTAATTATAAATACAAAATTTGAACAGAACAGAACGGCATGGAACACTTCACATTTTCTAAATAGTCCCAGAAAAAATCTGGAATAATCAGAAAGATATTATTTATTTCAATATTAAATATAGGGTCTCCATATAGAGTCAAAACAAAAAGTGCTGTCATTTCACAAGAGGCTATCGTGGTATACTCTAGGAACAGTTCATGTTACGATATGTAGTGCATTCTAATCCAGAATATATCAGTTATGATTTTACATAAAAAAAACAAAAAAAAAACAAAAAAAAACAACCTGTCTTCTGTGGTTACTGTTATAACTAATATAGTTATTTGAGTCCACAGGTTTGACATAGGTGCTAATGTGATGGAGCCATTCTGAACTGTAATGGAAATATCCAAAAAATCATATGATATGGATCTTGAGTTCTATAAAGAAGGCACTCGTTTAAGTGTGTCAGAACCTTATGCCAGCAATTCTTCTGAGGAAACCGCAAAGGCTTATGCGGTGAAACGCGTAAAGGTGCATTGCTTTTAACAGACTGGTCGTTTTAACCATCCTCTCATCATAGTGTGCTGCTGCTCAATTTCGGACCTTTTCAAGTGGACTTCCTACTAACTTTCAAGTGCTCTGCAAGAGTCGGGAGCTTGTGCAAAATCTTCCAACTAGACCTAGCGGTGGGTGGAAGCACCGCCAGAGATTCGAACCCCCGGTCCTACACACTAGCCAGCTGAAAAGTCTACCTGACACAATGGCTGTAAGCTTACCTAAGACCTTTTATTTGGCCACAGGGCAAATAGACTATTGATATGGACCTAACTTCCACAGAAATCTTTTCTCTGCGCTAAGCGTGAGTCCTTTCTGTCTAAGTTGTCAGTCTTACCAACTAATAGGATTAACTATCTATGAATAATTAAGTTTGCTTTACATTCAATTTGTGACCGCTTATCATCCAGTTGCCCTACTACTACTTACATTTACATTTACATTTTCTGGTATACCGGATTTTACACCTTTAAAGTGTTGTGTGGGTTCACACAGGGGCCCTGGTCATTTAAAGGTCCCTTTCTACATTACTTTATGTTTATGTATGTGCCGATAAACCTTTTTTGAGAAGAAAGCAAGTCTATCCTGGAACACAAAGTGGTGTACACCTGGAAATATCTTCCTATTACAACTAATCCCTGCAGGGTTACAGGATTGCATGCATCTATTCATTTGGCCATTGTTTGTTTGTTTTTATTGTCTATTATAATTTTTTGATTATGCTTCAGTTTTATTTATTTGATTGTGTTTAATAAATGAATAATTTTATCGAGAAAGTCTTAAATTGTTTATTCGCACATCCCTTAGCGATCGCCACGTACCTTTGCTCCTAGTATTTTGTTTCTAATATGGCTGGCAATCCTTATTCCTGTGGCTAGAACGCTTGGGAAATTTTAGATCAGTGTGTTAAAGGCTTGATCAACTCTCAAAGATCACTATATTTTTTGTTCACACTGCGCATGTGCCAGATTTGAGCGTCATAACAAGAAGGCAGTCTACTTCCAAGTGCAACAATAAACCATATCAGACACCACTAACTAACTCTATGTACCCTAATAAATAGCACCTGTGTACAAATGCTATTATATTTATAACAGGGTAATTTTACATAACTGTGTGGTCGGTGTTGTCTTGAGTGGTGAGGCATTGCAATACATTTTTCAGAGTATCTTCACGTATAAGTGTTCACACACATATATTTCTAAGGTACATCTTTTGTGACATATATTGATTTATTACATTTTGGACATGTAAGTCACTTTTAACAGATAAAGGTAGGAATACACAAAGGTGAAGAACCAGACCCCTGTACGTTTTATGTGCTGCTTTATCAGCTGCTTTATTTAACTACCGCAGACGCTCATACAGGACTCTCCTGTATGAACTACCGGTCTCCACTGCATCCCTCCTTGCCTCCCCCCCACAGGCCTGGTGCCGCCACCTCATATTTTGGAGGGGCGAGATGCCCCCCTCGCTTCCCCTGTTCCGACGCCTATGTGTGGGGTATATTATGGTTTGTAAATGACAATATATAAGCATTTACTTTATATAGTATGCCATTTTCCAACCCATTCGCAAACATGTAAAATATCTAATATGTTCTTTATATAGTGTGCTATTCCCAGATCCCTAATAAAACACACATATATTATATTATGTGTCATACTAGATCTCTTATATACCCCACATGTACTTTATACAGCGTGTCTTTTATAGACCCCTAATATACACTATGTAATACATGTGGTGTATATTAGGTGTCTGAGGATGGCATACTACATAAAGTACATATTGGGTATATTAGATGTTTGGGAATGGCGTACTATATACAGTACATATTGGGTATATTATTGTTAACGGAATGGTACATACTGTAATATATATGGGGTATATAAGGAATCTGGAGATGGCACACAATATACTGTGTACTCTGATATAACCCATATATATTATAGTAAGTCCCAATCCTGCATGTGCCATTGATTGGCTTGCAAGTATCCTTTATAAACTAATGTCCATTGATTTTTTGTGTTCAACCCTTGGTAGGTGAACTTAGCATCCACTACCTATTGTGAGGTAAGGTGAATGGAGAGGCAGCCAGATAAGCACCTTTCTAATTTCTTAATAGTTATAAACCAACAATTAATATAGAGGTGCTAAAGATACTGCTAAGACTCCAGAAATAAAAATATAACCAATAAAGGGACAGATAACATAGAGTTAATGTTTTAGCACACTCCTCTGTGCACCCTCCACTAATAAGTAAGTAAAAATTATTGTGAATAATGATAGCAGAAAGAAGAAAAAGTGAATAAAAGTGTAGAAAAAATACGGTAATGCGCAGAGGTTGGAATCCGGTCCTGAGTTACTAGCCAAAATCAACCATGCCGGATGCCGTGCTCATACTGTGCTTGCAAGGAGAAACAATTTCACAAGTATAGCTGTGGATCCTATCTTAAGATTTCTGCGCCATCCTCACTTAAAATGAAGTCTGGATAGGGCAATCTGGAAGAGGTGTTTAGTGTTTCCTGGAAGATTTGGGTAAACTTGTGAACGTTCAAGTAAAAATTTAATTGATACCTAAAGATATGAAGCACTGACATTAACGGTAGGACAACACTCACTATCATTGCTTGGATTGCATGAATTAGCCAAATAATGCAATAAAATTGAAGAAGTGAGTGCTTTTTGGACAAGGGTTAGAATACAGTGCAAAAACTAACATACCTTTTAAATGTGTGAAAAATTTGGGGTTTGCCAAATTAATGGAAAAATCATTAATTGTTATAATTTACAGTTCACACTACCCATAAGTACACTTATATAATAAATGCACCTATGCCACAGTTGCTGTGTGCTTGTTTTGCTTCAGTCATCTCAGTTAAAGTAAAGTGTGATACTCCCGATCCCAATTAGTTTCACAATGGAGTCGTGGTCATGCTGCTATAGAGTGTTAGAATCTTGTTTATGTTA
>WWET01001159.1:253956-288507 GCA_011038615.1 Limnodynastes dumerilii
AGAAATAAAATAAATAATAATAATAAAAAAGTAAGTAGGTGTTTTTTGTACAGTGAAAATGGAAATTTCCGGTTGTGCTCGCATGTGAGATGGGTTTAGTATCACAATGTACAGTATAGGCAGGGAGTTATAGCGTCAGCAGGTGCAGACTTTTAATTGGTTGCCATTTTAATTGCAAATGTATTAGAAAAGTTATGGTAGGGTCCTATATTTGGAAGTCTGTGTGAGTGGTGGATTTGGTTTCCTAAGATTCAGTAGGGATGTGGGGATTTATTTTAAATTCTTTAGATAGATCAGAACAAGAGCACAATAATATACATTGCACTATAAGTTAGATAGAAATCAGTATAAACATTGTTGTAGCAAAAGAGGCGCAGAGCCTATGGTGGCTGATATTTGCTAATGTAACACGACTATAGCAAAACTGAGGTACACAAACACAGGAAAAGAGAGGTGGGTTCAGTGCTGACAACTCTTTAATGACAATGGTTCCACAAAGTGGACATTGCTTGGTAAGGGGCAGAAAATGATATGATATAGTATAGTAGGGAGAGGCAGGTTCAGGTAGGTGTTATCATCGCTGTGTAAGTTGTGGTGAACTCCAACCATTGAGACCAGGAAGCTTAAAAATTGTTGGGAACTTCTCTATTGAAGACATTAGCAGTTCATCTATAACAGCTTTTGCTGCAGTATTCAGATGTTTGAGAAGTGAGCATTTATGTTGTTTAATAGAAATTTCTGAATAGGTTAGTAAGCATAATTCTAGGCCTTGCAGTATGTCACTATTTAATATATGTTGGGATAACTCTTTCACATTATGCCAATATAGCTTGATCTTAGGACAGTCCCACCATATGTGCATAAAGGAGCCTACCTCAGTCTGACATCTCCAATAGAGCTCTGGATAAGATGGAAGAAAGCGGTGGACTAGGGCGGGGACTCGGTATCACCATGTGAGGATTTAATAACGATTTTCCACTAAGCAACCATTTAGATGACATAAGGAATATTTTATTACCATGATAAGGAATATTTTATTTGATCCCAATCAGGTTGTGTAAGATCTTTAATCCAACAGAGAGTAGAATTGGACTCATTTGTGCACAACTCCTCAAAAGGAGTCAGGCTCCGACTCCATCCTAGAAGTGATCCAGTGTGTGTCAAGAAATGTAAAATACTCAAGTAGACCCAAAAGTCAGTCTGTAGAGGGAAATAACGTTATCTGCCTTTTTGAAATGTGAGATTACCTTCACACACCAAATGGCCACAGCATCTTACATTTATAAAGTTGATGAGGTGTCTAGGGTCATTTCCAGGTGGGAATTCCATGAAGTGCATGAGCGGTGTGAGAGGAGAGTGGTGAGAGGAGAGTTCTTGTTTTTGTCTAAATGTGTCTCCAGCAGGTACAATTCAGTGGAAAGTATAATGTAATGTAGTTCTAGAGCGTTTTCTAAAGTTAGCTATTGTCTGGAATCACATGGTCTTGACCATTCAACCACTTTGACAAGCAAGGAATCCCAGTAGTATCCATGGAGAGAGGGAAGTTGAAGGGCACTGCTTTGTTTTCTACAGAATAGGACATCACTTTTACATCTAGGTCGCTTTCCACACCAGGCAAAATCTTGAATATGAGTGCAACATATTTATTAATGTTAACCCTTAAATTAGATACTCTTCCAAAGCATAGGGAGAAGTTTATTGCTGAAGGTCTTGTAATAAGGGGCTGATTAGCCATCGAGTCCCGAGCTTTTCCCATAGGGCAGTTGTATCAAGACTGCTTCAAGTTCCTCTAAGGAGAATGGGACTTCCAGAGATTCCTAGTCTATGTGTGGGAAATTACAGGATGAAAGGTAGTCTGCTATCTGCACCCGTTTCTGGGCTAACTTGGCTTGTTGTAGCATGGGGAGAGATTGTAAAGCAACTCCTAATATTCCCAGAAAATCAAGGAAGTGCATTGAGCTCACAGGGCCTTTGATAGAAGGAATAAAGATGCTGGGAGCGAAGGGCCTGGCTAACATCCTACCGGGTTTGTTAGCCTATTGGAAGTACATCTACATGCTTAGACTGGTGGTGTAGGACTCTATGACATTATTGGGATCTGCTCCTAGGATGTCAACAAGGCCCCGTGGGGTAATGTTCTCCGTGATGTCCCTGACCCTGAGACTGTTCAGTTTTCGTTGTTGTCGAGGTCATCCAGATGGCTCTGCTTATCTTTGATGACCAATGCTTACAATTCCACCGTTTGATGCAACTAGAATGTCTGAGTGACTAGGCCCTCTTGGATTGAGGCTAGTGCTTCAACTCTGAGTTTGGGTGACTTCAGATTGAATATTTGCCAATAGTGCACTCGTTTTGTCTTGAAGCCTTTGTTCTAAAGCTTGAAGGTTGTTCAGCGCCTTTAAAAGCTGGAAAATGACACCCACATCTCTGCTGGACAGGGATGGTGAGTCAGGTCTGGTGGCAGCCTGGGAGTGTTCTACTATAGTGGATGAATCTAGGGTCAGAGTGGATGAGGAAGTTACAGACCCTTGAGAGTTGTCAGGCACTTTTTCTTGTGGTGGACCATTTTCCAATGGGCTGCGTTGATAAAAAAAAAATCTGAAGAGAGTGGAGTGTGTTATCCCCCATTATGGAGAAGGGAGTTCTATGTTAATTCATCAGTAAGGGAGTCTGTGATACAGTTGAGGTAGGTAGGATGAAGCCCCAGAGGTGGACACCGGTCCCATAGGGGCTCTTAACGTGGTGGTGCAGAAATAGAAAAGGGTTAAGGAATAACTGCAGGTAGAGATGATCAAAACTAACAAAGGTTCTTACTATTTATGGTATTTGTATGGCGAGACCTGAAGTGCTGTACCATCGCCCTCTTGTGGAGAAACTTATAAATGCCAGTTAAGTTGTAAAATAGCTGCTGCAGAGGATATGTGAAGCATGGGGAGTTCTACAGATCAGGTGTTCCCAACTTTCAGCAGAGAAGCTGGCTCCAGGATTAAAAGGGCTGAATGCTCCAAAAGCAGGGAATGCTGCAGGTTTTAGGAAAAGTAATTACTCAGCGCTCTTTGTGAGGAGAATAAAGGAGAGAATAAGAACCAGAGCTGCTGGAAGACCAGATCCTATGCATATTGCAGTACTGATGAGACCAAGGGCAGAGCTTCAGTCCCCACTGGGTAACTTTAAGCTCTGGCTCCAAACCAAGGGAATGTCATTGGTTTCTTTGTCCTATGCCAGAAAGGCAGGGTCAGGCTGCAGAGCAAAACCGCTGGGCAGGCAATCATTCCCTGTCAGCAGGAGCATTATGTCATCACTGGAGCTGAACTCTTAAAGAGGGCTACATTCACAGAGCTGTCTGGTACTCCTGGGGCAAGGAAGAAGGTGAGTGCCTTGAAGATCATTGGTTAGGTAGCATGGAGGGTGCTCCAGCTGCCTTGATGGTCTGCTGGTTGCACAGGTTGCACTACTGTAATGTCGGAGGGCTGATGGGAAAATCACTTGGTCTGTCACTGACCACTTTGCAAGGAGAGGAAAAGGAGGCTCCCACAGAGAAGGTGAAGACCAGAATGCATGGGACCTGGAGCGCTCTGCAGAGGGTGGAAGGGGAGCCACATGAGGCCTGCTGATGAAAGGGCCTCAGCCTCCAGGGAAAACCAAGTCGGCTGCTCTTTAACCCCGTAATGTGCCGCTTTGATGTCTACTTGTCCCAGAGGCAGCACGGTGGCTCAGTAAATAGCACTTGTGTCTCACAGCGCTGATGTCATGAATTCAAATCCTGGACTAGGCCTTATCTGTGTGGAGTTTGTATGTTCTCCCAGTGTCTGCATGGGTTTCCTCCAGGTGCTCCAGTTTCCTCCCACACTCCAAAAATATGCTGGTAGGTTAATTTTCTGCTGAATAAATTAACCCTAATGTTTGTGTGTGAATTTATGTGTTAGGGACCTTAGTATGTAGCTCCAATGGGGCAGGGACTCATGTGAATGTGAAATATTATCTGTAAAGCGCTACGTAATGTGATGGAGCTATAAAAAACCTGTTAATAAATGAGGTGTCTTCACAGTTCTACACGCCAAGCAAATAGAAAAAAGAGCGCTAGAGGGATGTCTTCTCTATATCGCCGCCCGCGCTATATGCCGGTGAATCTACTAAGGGGTGAGTGCGAGAGAAGCTATTACCTGTTTTACCTGCCTATTTTATGGGACTTTAAGGCTTAGACACTCCAGAAAGTTATAAATATTTACATACGGATGTCTAATTGCATTCAATTAAGTGCTGGACACTGCACTCAACAGTGTGAGTGTAGCTGAGTTTGTGAGTTCAGTCTTAATACTATTGCCCCTGCTAAACACCATGAAATCACGAAGGGGTGTTTGTGAAAGCCAACATAGGCTGTTTTTCCAACGGATCAACTATCTACCTAAAGCTCAGCCACTCTTGTAAGCGCACAAGATATCCATATATGTATGACTGATTATTCCGGCTAAATGATTACCATCCTGGGGCTCCTTACTGCTGTCTAAATATCTGACAAGTCACCTGTGATTAAAACACATTTATGACACAAGTTAAAATATCCATCTACTGACTATCAGTACCATAGAGTTATCGGAGGTTCAAATTATATTCTATAGATATCATTTTCAATATTTTTGTCCCTACTGCCTGATCAACAGTAGGTCTAACACAGATATTTATCAACTGCAGAGGTTAACTGTATATACACAGATAAACTGTATATATATATATATATTTATTTTGCAAATGTACTTGTTTTTAACTATCTAATAATGTTTGAAGTGTACTTTTTTATGTGAATTATAAATTAATATAGAGAAGACATCCCTCTAGCGCTCTTATTTGTCTGTATGGGTTTCATCTCACGCATGAGCTGCTGAGGTTTGCACTTCCTAATTTGATTGTGTATTACACCTACAGTTAGTAGTAGTAGTTAGTACTCATTTTTCATTCTATTTTAAACACCAAGTTTGGCCAGGAAAATAAGGAAATTTTGTGTAGTTTTGATTGATTAAATGCAGAGCACTTGCCAAATGCTACTTGCTGCCATGAGGTACACGCCCCCTTGATGCAGGGAATTGTTATTGGATACCTGCTCACGCTGCAGTCGGAGCTAATATTGCAGTGCAATCAGATCTTAGTATCCATCCCAAATGACTCTGCATTTGCCATACAAAACTCACTTTAACATTCCCTACTATGTACACCCATTATACTAATTATACTCATTATACTAATATAAATAAGCTTAATTGTTATTTGCATGCAGAATATACCTTTTACTTTTTTATAGTGGAACAATAAACATACAGGAGTAAGAATAGGTAAATGTGATTGCGATATACATATATTTGTGACAGGTGAGTAATTTATGTTTACTTAAATCATTTCTATATTGTCACAAAGATATGGACCATACACTAGGATCAGAAAAAGACCTCCTTTGCGACTGCTGCAGTAGCAACCATGCTTCCTTGTGCATTCTCATAAAATCCTGCAACAACTTAGGGCTGGTGTAAGTGTAATACAGAGGAGATTTTCATTCAGTAACAGCACTATACATAGTTACATTATACTACATCCAGACCTTAATATACACAGCACTCGTAAGTCTCTGCAACAGAGGCTTATTTATGATAAATGTGATCCTAGATTCTGTAGGCAGAATGGTAGTGCATTGCCCTTACACTTCCATCGTATGCAAAAGCAAAAAAAAGGGGAAAGAATTGGGCAGTTGTAGGACGCACGCAAAAAGTCCTGTTTTGAAAAATAAAAGAAAATGTTATCTTTCACTTGCTGCTACATGAATTATCATAGAGGGGCCTTTTGAGTGTTTCCTACAAGTGCCCAATTCTTTCCCCTTCTTTGCTTATATGTATTTTATGTGGGTGTGACTGCACCTATGGGAGAAGGTGATTTTTATATAACTTAAATTTATATCTATTTAATGTAAGAAACTTTTAATTCCTTCCCATATTTGTCCTGCAGATTATCCATGATCTTCTAAGTATTTACAATTGTAGGGTTGTTGTCATTTTTGAGTGCGGCAATCTCTATCATTTATACTTCCCTCGTATGTGCAGAGATTCTGTGCCTTAAAAACTATCTTAACTGTTCATAACTGGAGATCATACGTAAAGGCAGTGCTTTTTTTTGCCATAGAACGTACTGGAACAAAATTCTGGCACATTTTTTCGAGGAATATTCCAAGTTTTAATAGTTTTAAAGGTTTTGCCGGCAAAATCATTAAAATGGTGCATGCGGTCTGCTTGTGTGTCGAGTCCGATACATGCGTTTATTGTCCGCGCTGGTTGTGATGGCACTGCTCGGCTTGCGATTGGTCGTGTGTGAGTTAATGTGAATTCCGACAAAAAAAAGGACTGCGTAAAGGCTCTTACTGTACTATTTAAATAGCTTTTAGCCCCACCATCGGAATGGGTTATTTTGCCTAATTCAGAATCGTTCATAGCCCCTTAGAGTATTATGTATTCTGAATGAGTATCATACACAATTCTGGATCTGGTTTGTAGTTATTAGTTGGCATATAGACTGTCACCGGTTACAACATAGCCCTACACACAAATATTAAAATGTTTAATGTAACAATAAATCATGTCTTAAAACATTGGACCTGATCCTAAACTCTGTGCATGCAGAGAAGTCTACAGGCCCACTCGGAAGGATTTTAGACGAATTAAACCTGCCTTAGGATCTCCGCACAGATTTGTGTCCATCCAAATGCAATCCGTGTGGATGTGCCTAATCACCTACATCGGAATGCCTATCTCCGTCCAACCCTCAGCTTCCCCCATGCAAGGATTAGGTATGCAAATATCTGGTAATGCCCCATCAGACAAATTTCAGTTCCGTACACAAGAGATACGTTGTGGAAAATCTGGTGCAGTGCCAGAATATCACCCAACGTTCGGAAGCAACTTGTGGACATCGAGTATCCAACAGTGTTTAGCCTTAGGTCCATTGTGAACACACTACACTATATTGTCTATTTTTGTTTTTAATACAGAGATTTTCATTCCGTAACAGCCCTATACATAGTTACATAATACTAAGAACTAAGTATGCACAGCACTCGTAAGTCTCTGCAGCAGAGGCTAACGTACAATAAATGTGATTCTAGATTCCGTACGTACAACAGTAGTGCATTCCCCTTGCACTTCCCTCGTATATACAGAAATTCTGTGCCTTGAACCCCTGCCCCCACCTACATCTGCAGGCACCCCTACCCCCCCCCCATGCGGGGATTAATTATGCAAATATATTTAAAACCCTGTTGGACAGATCTCCATTCTGTGCCTTGAACCCCTGCCCCCACCTACATCTGCAGGCCCCCCTACCCCCCCCCCCATGCGGGGATTAATTATGCAAATATATTTAACACCCTGTTGGACAGATCTCAGTTCTGTACGCATTGCCAGAAAATCACCAAATTTCCGAAGCGGGTATCCAACGTGTTTAGGATTAGTTCCATTGTGTATACTTTACATAAAAAATAACTGAATAACAGCATATTGCAGCACATTTTTCTCAGACTTTTGTTTAACTATACATTTTTTTTAGTTAAATAACTGTATTTTATTTTACTTATGTTTAAATCTTTATTATTACTATTATTGTTAATATTATTATTATTAATAATAATAATAATAATAATAAAAAACTACTAACATTACCAATAAACATTTATTATATCAAACCTTTGAAACTTTAAAAACATGCAAACTACTGCATTACACCTCTCAGCCTTGTTTTACACATCCATTTGCATGTTTCCAATCTATCTTTATTTTCAGCTGATACTGTCAGAACTCTGAATAGGGCGCACACATTTTCATTAGCATTCTGCGCTTTCAACGGATCAACATTTTTAAAATGACATTGCATCAATTATATTTGTAAACTGAAAACCACTGACTACATCCTCTCAAACATCTTATTCTGTAAACCCATAGATATATACACTTATGCTGTTCTGTCAAAGGTGTGACACATTTAAAGAATATAAGTTAAACAAAGATGTACATTTAAAACCATATTTCTGTTTGATACATTAACACAGGCATAAATAAAAATGAATGTGCATTTTTAATACAGAGTGCATAAAAAATTGTTTTGGAAGAATTTGCATTTGTACTGGTTTGAGCAAAAAATGTAATATACATTTTCTTCATAAAACACATAATGGGAGATCTATAACATTAACTGCAAATTAGTAAAACTAGTTATAGGTTATTATGGGTTTATGCTGTACATGTGATGTAATAAAGAATATCTTAGAAGCTTTAAAATATTCATATTTACATTGAGCAATTTAGTATATTATACAATTATATTTATTATATGTTCTATTATATTTTGGTTTATAAAATAGAAAAGACATTCCTCTCAAAAGTTGATTACAGATCCAATTGTCTGTTAACCTTTGAAGGAAGGATAACCAGTATATATACCAGTATTAGTATCTTGAAGTGCCACACAAAAAAACTGAAATAAATAAAAAAGCTAACATAAAAATATAGGGTCGGATTCAGACCGCATGCGTGTTCTGTCTGAAAGTCCACACGTGAGAGGAAAGTAAACTACCATGTCACTTCCATTTCACATACACTTTGGATGACTTTTATGCACGGATCTGTGCCCGTCTGAACGCAGATCTGTGCGGACGTGCCTACCGCCACCCACTCATCTGCATGCCTATCCCTGCTCCCCTTGCAGGGATTAGGCATGCGAATGTACGGAAACACCCCATTGGACGAATCTCCTAGCATATGGAAATCAGTTCCATACGGTATGAGATCAGTTGCGTAACATCTGATGGAGATTTGGATACGGTCCATTGATTTTTTTTATTTGCAAAGTAAAGTAAAGATTGAAACATAAGTAATATATAAATAAATAAATATACCACTACTACTACTAATAATAATAATAATAATCACATTCTAGCATTATATAAAATATAAGGTTAACTCTAGAACCATTTAATTCCTCTTTTTTATTATTATTACAGTTTATTCATAAAAAAAAGAGCATTACGCAGAAAGTAAAAATAAAAATATATAAAACACCTGTTATTTATTTAGTTATTATTAATATATTTATTTTTAAAAAGAGATAAAAATAAATAAAAATGTTATTTCAAGACATAATTATTTATTTTTCTTTATTTCAATATAATATATAACTGCCACTACATGTTAGAGTAAATTCTCTTACTTTTATAGTTATTACATTCTTGATGACATGAAGCAAGCACTGTTGCACCTATAGCTATACAATGTGACATACAATTGCAGTTGCTACCTGTGTATTTTCTGAATCTGTTGTCCTTTTCTCTCTCTTGTCATGTACCACATTCCAAAATAGGTGCCAAAGTAGCGATGCTAAAACGCACAGGTAATCAGACATCCACAGAAATCCCTTAAAGCCCTTAAATGTTAGATCCATTTCCGAAGTCTTAGGTCAGTAGGTTTATGACAATAAATTCCCTCTAGATTCCCTCTCTAACCCAGCCAAAAGCAAGCTAGGCTGCAGAAGGAAGAGGCATGGCAACGGACAGGTTGTATCCAGTATCAGGGATCAACAAATTCAGGGCACCTAAAATGGCATAATATGACAAGTACTTGACAAGTGTGAAGCAGATGCTGGGGACAAGGAGAAAGGATGAGTAAGGCAATGCCTGACAGATATTTACTCTGACACCATATCACTTGTCGACTGTGCAGGAACTCAGCGCTCCATCAGCAGTAGCAGAATGTATCGGGCTAATTTTCCCAATGAGCAGCCCAGGCTTTCTCCAGTGTACAAGCTGAAGGGCATATTTTGGTGGGGTAGTAAATCTTGGAAGACATGACTGCATTCCCCAGGGAGGCAAATGTTTATATAGAGGCAACACCAGTAAATATTTATCATATTCTGGTGTCTGATATGATACAAATTAAAAAGAATAACAAACTTTAAGAGATTTAACATCTATTAACCACTACTGCTTTTCATGCAATGTAAAAGCAATTACCAAGCTGAATCTCATAGCTGACCCCAGCAATTTCATGGAATTGCTGGTTAAAATATTGACCAAAAACAAAAGTATAAGGTTACAGATACACAGTGGTAGTATATAAGGGCTCAGCTACTAACATGACAATAGCTGTCATAACCACAATATTACTGTGATGGTGAATATGCACTGATAATTAACAATATCAAAGTCATAAATGCCTTATAAGACCTAAACTGTTTAATTGTATTTACATCTAAGGTATAAGGTAAAAATTGGTATAATCTGAATGCAACAGTTTTAAAGGGGATGTACAAAAGAAATATAGGTATTTTGATTTTTTTTTTTAACTAGTATATGATCAGCAGGACTAAGATGTAATAACTTAATACCTGGTTTCAAATATCACATTTTGGCTCATATTGAATAAAATAAACATTCTGCACACAAGGTGAGTGATTCCATCAATGAAACCCACAGCACAAAACAAAACTTCCTAATCTTGGTACACATGTAGAAGTGGGATGTAAAATAAAATCAGGTAATCTTAAATGAAAAACTATAAAGTCTTTATAACTTCTTTATAAATGAAGTTTGGGAAAATTACTGCTACTGTTAAAGAAAATCTGAATTTTCACAATATTTCCTCCTACAAGCCTTTAATAATGTATTGGCTTGATAAAATAAGTTCTTCTAAAATTAACATAATTAATCTGGGGCCAAGCATGTGCATGTTGATATGCTTAGAAGTAACTGCATATTTTTCATTTCAACATTGCATTTAAGATGGTGTACAAATCAAATACATTTGTATATATTAAAAACCACTATGTGCACACAACTCTACAGAAATTTCTGGTAGGTGGACCCTTTAAAAATTCTGCTCTAATACTAAAGCGGTGTAGGTTGCAGTTGCGAATGGCCCTTTTTTTAAAATCGATTGCTTCTGCCTTGCAGTGGATAAGCAATCGATCGATGAAAGAAAGAAGACGATGCGCCAAATGGTGAATATGAATGTTAACCCAACCCTTACCTAAACCTCCCCTTCTATTGCACTAACCCTAACCTGCCATTACCCTAACCTTCCCTTCCATGCAGCCTGACCCTAAGACTCCCTTCCCCACAGCCTAACCAAAAGATTCCCCTACCCACACCCTAACCCTAAAACTCCCCATAGAGTGCTACTCATGCTTATTGCAACAATTACCCCAAAAAATGTTTACAATACTGCTATTTTCAAAACAGAGACAGCTGAATATTATCTTTCTGACAGTCCGTATTTCTAAAATAGCATTTTCGTAGTGGCGACTGCCACCTATTCTAAGGAGACCTCTAACAGTTCATGAACATCCATAGTCCAGCACACCCACAAACCAGCCAGCAGATCATCCTCACCCCAGCCTGCAGATAACCCTCATCACTACCAAATGAAATAAATTACAAATTAAATCATACTTTAGAATTTACTATAAACATTAAGGGCCAGATTTACTAAGCTACGGGTTTGGGTAAGTGGAGATATTGCCAATAGCAACCAGTCAGATTCTAGCTGACATTCTCTAGTATGTAATAGGAAAGTGAGAGCTAGAATCTGATTGGTTGCTATGGGCAACAGCTCCACTTTTCCAAACCTGCTGTTTAGTAAATCTGGCCCTAGGTGTGTCTTATTTTTAGAACATATTACTTGCTGTATCTGTATGAGAACATATTTTATGAAAACTAAATTGGGGTTTTTCCAAATGTGGGTGCTTTTTATAATGTGGAGCAACAGTCTGAGATCCCATATCTGTATTGTACATACAGTATTCACATACAGTAATTATTGTACACACGGTATTCACACACCGTTTACCAATCCCTGAAAAACATCTTGGGTAATAGCACCACCTAGTGAATTTATTTAATACAAACATTATACATTAGTTTTTACATACAGTTACCACTGAATTCAAAATGCGAACATTGGGCCGGATCCAGAACTACGTGTATCGTACGTTTATTTGCGGAGCGTATTTTCGTGCACGGAAGTTCGCTACACTCCCCTCGGCACACCCCTTGCACGGACGTATTTTGTCAAGATACGCTTCCCAAACCCTACCTTAACTTTTTCCAACGTAACCGCTGTCATACGCACGCATACGTATGGGCTGAACGAATTTACGCAGCTAAGCACGCCCATACTGTACACTTTAAATACCACCCCCCCCCCGCCCACTTCACGTATTTCAGACGTATTTTGGAGTAACGTAAATTTGGCACACCCACACGTAAGTATTTACGTGAAATATACGTGAATGGCCCATACGTTCACAATTACGCTACGTTAATGTGCTTATTTTCTATGGTGCGCATGCGCAGTGCGTTCTAAACAGCGATTTTACGTGTCCGCCATGCGTAAATTCGCTTCCACGCGTAGTTCTGGATCAGGCCCATTATATCTGTTTGATCCATATGTATGGTCACAGGTCAATTTCAGGGATCATATTGTGGTCAGGTATATACTATATATTACAAATTATTTTATTGACAACTACATAATTGGGTATTCCGATCAATATCACAATGAAAAGGTGACTTGTTTAGAGTGGTTGAGTAAAGGAGTATATGTGTTACAGGCTTTTCACAAAGAAGAAACACAGTTAAAACCCTTTAAAGTAAATCATCCAATTTGAATAAAACTGTTGAGGAATGACACTGCAAGTAACCCTTAAGAAACAGGAATTGTTTGCTACAATGGTTCTCAAACTTTTTTCAGGGGGTACCAGTTAGCCACTATGGAATCAGGTCAAGTACCCCTTTGTAGATCATGTAGACACACACACACATAGATATTTTTTCTTTTTCCTTACATATATTGCAATGGTTTTTAGGTATATTTTCTACATTATTCATTCAGTCCCCAAAATACTGTATACCTTCTGCCTCCTGGTTAAAATACAAGTATGACTTGTACCTCCTGTCAACCTTGCTCAGTTGCCATGAGTACCACCAGACAGTGGTCCATGTACCACCAGGTGCCAGTACCACTGGTTTGGTGTATTCTCAATATTTTTTTTTTTTTTTTTTATACAGAAGATTGATCTACAGAAGCCTACTTTGGCAAGGTAGCTAAAAAAATTGAGACATCTATCAGATTCTTTACAAAGGGTTGCTTTTATCATGGGGCAAACCAAGTTCTACCACATTATAAAAACAAAAACACTTTTTGTCACAGTTCAGCCTAAATTCTTCCATTTCTAACCCTATTACAGCATAGAAACAATGGAGAAAACCATTGTGAATGATAAAAATGTTCTTAGGTGTAGTTTTCACTAGAGCTGATTTTTATAGGTCCACCGTTTATGTCTGACAACCGGGCTGTATATGTACACACATGCCAGATAGTAAAATGCCTGCAGCAACCCTCCCTTCTACATGTAAACTCAGTTTAACTGAATAATTCTCAAGATAATTATGGGAGTGTTACCAAGTACAGTCAGAGAAAATATATTATTCACATACAATGCTGTAACAACTAGGTGCATAAGTGTCAAGCAATCATACTTTATTCTTATATTATACAGCAAAAAATGTGTTAAAACTCGTAGCTACAATATACAACATTTAGTTGAAATATTAAAAACAATTACAGTGTCCTAATTCAATGTAAATATTCATGGCAAAGAAAAGCCAACAATATACTGCAAGAATTGTCTCTTTCATATATTTGGTAAACTGTTTTCAGAGGTTTGGAATTAAGTTAACAATGCTTAATGTTTAATTAAGCACTCAAGGACTGCAACACAATATCCCACATATATGAGTTAAGCTGGCCATACACTAGAGCGATTATCGGGCAGATCACCGAATTATCGAGTGATTGGGCCAAAAATCGCTCTAGTTAATGGCCAGGATCAATTTTTAAAACTTCCAATAAATGCACCAGAAACACCCGGGTACGATTATTGGATATTTAAACCTGTCTGAATGATATTTTAAAGGAGCCAATCAGTAAGCTGAAAGGCTCCCTATCCCTGCAATAGACGCTGCTGCATATCTATGTACTAAGCTGCTCTGACAGCTTTGAAGGTATGCTATTTACCCTTAATTTATTTTGAGATTTAGGATACCCTTATATTTATCCTAAGCATGTTTAAACTGTTCTATTGTGTTAGCCTCAACCACCTCAGATGGGAGGTTATTCCATTGATCTATCACCCTTTCAGTGAAGTAATTTTTCCGCACATTTCCTCTGATCTACCTCCCTCCACTTTATATTTATGCCCTCGTGTTCTATTACACCTCTTCCTCTGAAAAAATGCCACCCTATTCTAGCCGGTCACAACCCTTGATATATGTGAAAGCTGCTATCATATCCCCCCTCTCCCTTCTCTGCTCCAAGCTATACATGTTTAGTTCCTCTAGTCTTTTCTTGGTATGTTTTTGACACAGGCCATGTACCATGTTAGTTGCTCTTCTTTGCACAGTCTCTAATGTATTTATGTCTTTCTGGAGATATGGCCTCCAGAACCGAACACCGTATTCTAGGTGAGGTCGTACCAACGATCTATAAAGGGGCATCACTACTTCTCTCTTTCTGCTACTAATTCCTCTCCCTATGCAACCAAGCATCTAACTTGCCTTTCTCATATCTTTGTTACATTGCTTGGCTACCTTTAAGTCACATGAAATAATGACACCTAGATCCCATTCCTCCTCAGTAGTTCCTAATGTAGTGCCATTAATGATATATTGAGCTTTTGGGGTTTTTGTGCCCCAAGTGCCTGATTTTGGCATTACACTGCAGCACGTTTTTGTCCAAGGTCTTTTATAAAGTCTGAGATGGATTGATTTGAACTTGTGTAAGCCCAGTGAAACTACTAATGATGAAGAAGATAATAATAGTGCAGATGATCCGCACATACAGTTGCATTGGCTGTATAAAATAATGTGACCACAGCTATGGATCAGGCAATCATTGCATGCAATTCGTATACATTAGTTTTAAATCACAAGTTTCTTACTGAACTGACTTACATTTATTTTAGTTATATTCCATTTATTTTATTTCTTATCCTTTACATTGATCAAATTGCTTGAAGATGATTCTTATATGTATGTGTTTGTTTAATATAACGTTCCATATTTAATACAACTCATAATACACAAAACAGTGTAAATGACAGTTTCCTTGCTCTTTGGAAACAAATATACCTAAAATGAACATAGCCCTGCTACACTAGTAAGTGTGAGGTGTGTGGTCTTACTGTGTGTTTCCTAAAATGAACTAGACATACTGTAAATGAGAAAATAATATAATGTTGTGGCTGATTGTTTCAGCAGCTGTTAGGAAGAACATTTTCCATCCATGACACTTTTCAGAACTATGCTATTTTTACGTTCCATATGAATTGGGTAGCCTCTTCAAGCAAGGAAGCTTGTGCCAAGGCATTCTTGGGGATGTAGCAAGAATGTATTACTACATTACATAACAGCACCAAAACCCAAATCTATACCTGCTTTAGGTTTACATCCTGGATTGAGACCAGATTTTTTTTAAATGATCAGTCTGTTGCAGTTATGTTTTATAATCTGTCTTGCATTTTATAATCTCTCAGGCTTTGAGCCACTGAAAAAGTGAGGTGTTGGTTCAAATGAGAGCAACGTCACGTGAAACTTGTTTTATTTACTTTATTTTATAGTGACATTTATTGGTTTACTGTTCATGTCTTATGTGTTACTTTTACATATACTTTGATATTTGTTTACTTTAATCAGCTGTATTATTTATACTTTGACAGATTGTGCCTTTTATGCACATGTACCTGCCTGATACTCCAATAAAAAATGTTCCAAATAAAAAAGATAAAAAAAGAAAATAATATGGTGTGATGATCATGGTGACAAAGAGGACACAACTTAATCTGTGTTCAAACTACAGTTTTTTATAATGATTATCATTCCAATCACACAATAGATGAGAGTTTGGAACAATATTGTGTAAGAATGTCTGCTGCAACAATCATACCTTTCAAGCCATTTAATTTTAGAAATCAAAAAACAATCACTATTTTAATGTTGATACATCCAACAGTTTAGTGTTGGTAGTATCAGTGTAGACACTGGTGTAATCAAGAATATTTCTATATAGAACGTGGTACCATGTCAAATTTTACTATTTCAACAATGTACCTGTTAGGCTTCTAAAAGTGTAAGGGTAAGGTAAGGATTAGGTTGCGGGGAGAGGAAGTTTAAGGTTAAGCTGCCAGGAAGGGAAGGTGAGGTTTAGGCTGAAGGAAAAAGGCTGGTTATGGTTAGGCTGCGAAGAGGGGAAGGGTAGGGTTTAGCTGCGGGGAGGGTTAGGGTTAGGCTGCGGGAAACAGGGCTTTAGGGAGGGTTAAGGTTAGGTTCGGGGAACAGGATAGTTGGTATTTGAATCTTTGGAGTACAGGAATAAAAGTTTTTGGGAGGTCAATGTTTCCCAACCGCAAAATGATCTGTCGCAATACAGATTATCGAAGCGGCAAACTAAACCCAACGATTAGGTAATGAGAGTTCAACCTAAAATCATGTATAGTGTGTACATAGCTGATTGGCTATTAAAATCTTTGGAAATATCTGATTGTTTGAAAAATTGTGTATCCACCTAAATAAGGAGTAGAAGAAACTAGTGATTATGGAGAGGAAAAAATTCAGAAGAAAAATGAAAAATAAATGGAATAAGAGAGTGAAAACCAAAATAATCGTTATGATAAGAAAAAAAAGAACTCTCTTTCTGCCTAGAGGAGAGTGTGTCTTTTTCTGCTATAGCGAGTTGGGTGTTCTAGTAAAGATGCCATGTGAGTCCATGTGATTTACTTTAGGTTTTATAAATCAAAAGTCAATAAATAAGATTCTGTGATAAAATATTCTAGCATCACATTAAAGTGCTTTGTCTAGGGGAGACATTTCAGACAACATATGAGCAAACATTAGTATTCATACAATGTTATACATGTCATGTTAAAAAACATATATTATTTTATTATATAAATTATTCTATTCTATTTTATTATATAAACATCTGAAATTTCAGAAATATTAGAGACTCCTGTACCTCTTCATTGTCTGTGTCCTCCTCACATTCTTTGGATTTCTCTTCCCAGACACATGTAGCGATTTCGCAATGGGAACATGAAATATTTTCAGTGTTCTTAGTGTTGCAACAAGAGTCCATCTTGTCCATTCTCAAAAGTTTAAACGACATACATATATGGTTATTTATGACCCCACTGTCATCAATATTCTGACTGCCTTCCATCTGTTTATCCACAATAAATGCACCTCCTTGGTTATCCACAGCCCTGGTATTGTGCCTAAAATTAGAAAAATATACAAAACACTTTGTAATATATTTCAATCACATGGATTTTTTTTTACCTGGCATCATTTAAATGATACTGTGCTGTGCATTAGCCCCAAACCTATAAATTAATAACCTATTCCTTTAGGGAGGTTCATGTGCTTTTTACCTTTGAAAGATTTTTTATTTATTTAATAAAATAATTGTGCCCAATGAGGACAGAGGCAAAATATAAAATGAAAATGCAATAATTGTATAATTTACATCTATCTAAAGATGGCCATACACTAGTACGATTATCGGTCCCAGCAGGGGGTGGGCCGATAAACGGGACGATTTCCCACTAGGGAAATGTCCCATTATTGGCACCATACACCTCCTCTGCTGGGACCGATAATCCTAGCAGAAGAGGGGAGGGGGCAGAGCTCTATGTTGCTGCTGCTTTATATCTATGTACAAAGCTGCTCTGACACTTTAAAGCTGTCAGGGCAGCATAACAAATAGATATACAGCAGCGGCTATTGCGTGCAGTAATACAGATAAGAATCAGCCGAAGCCACGCTTTACACAGCGCATTTTCTGCTGATCACTGTCTGTACTACTCCTGCAATAGCCGCTGCTGTATATCTATGTACTATGCTGCTCTGGCAGCTGTAAAGTATACCCTCAAAGCTGTCAGAGCAGCTTTGTACATAGATATAAAGCAGCAGCAGCTCTGAACAATAGGGAGCCATTCAGCTTGCTGATTGGCTCCCTTAAATTAACGGGAGCTTTCTCCCGATTTAAATCAAACATGCTGAAAGATCAAATAATCGTACAGAGCGTTTCTGGTGCGTTTATTTGACGTTCCAAAAATTGATCTGTACCATACACTAGAGCGATTATTTGCCCGATCACCCGATAATTGGGTGTTCGGGAAGATAATCGCTCCAGTGTATGGCCAGCTTTATAGATGGTTTTAATGAATGAATAATCTGAAACAAAGCCAACATGTATGTTATACCTCAATATCCCAGTTCTTTATTTATTAATTCCTTGCTGTAAATAAAGTAATCCAAGTTCAACAGATTTTGCAAGTTATCTCTAGTACAAATTACAAGATATGACATTTTACTAGAAGAATGTACTTATTCATCCACAGTTTGGAAGATTACCAATATACATAAAATAGTGCTTAATTTGGATAAACCTTGCTTGTGGTGAGTTACAAGTGCAATGTGTATACATAGGTATGTCTGAATAGAGCTTGTCACAGTCCTTCTAGGAAACAGTCCTGTGGACAGACGGCCATGGACACACTAATAATTGATGATTTAGGGCCGCTCTAAGCATTAGTTTATTTTCTAATTGAAGTTTGCTTCACAGCAAGCAGTCACAAGTGCTGTATTGTAGATATATGAGCCGATGTGCTATTAGAGTTTAGAAAGAAAAGTATGTGGTCAGCAATATCCTGGACACGGCACTTTATGTACTAACAAGCTGGTACAGAACATGCGTTCTGCTGATTTATTAAACATAAGTATTATGTTAATGTATTATGGTAGCTATGAACCTAATGGCTAGGATAGAAAGGTGTTTACATAGATCTCTGGACAGACAGATTTTAGTTACACTGAAAGTTAGACTGAAAGATGACACAGGGGCCATTGAGGTCAGACGTTAGACCCTGACATTCTCTGCTTTCTTACAGGTCCAGAGATAGAAGAGAGCGTGTCTGTACTGCAGCCAGTCCAGGGAATAGTCATCCAGGTTGTTTTGTTAGCCATCTATAGTAGCTTTACTGTCTATCTCTGGTTTAAAGCTAAAATTGGAACTATTGTCCTGTAACACTTATTTTAAGTTGGATTCAATTCTACAGACAATTCTGTAAGGGGTATTTGTATATGAATTTATTGTTAGATAATGACACAGGACCAGATCCAGAACCAACAGCAGATTCCGTACTTTAGCCTCTGTTCCGCATGCAGGAGTGTGGACACTGCCCTGGCATACCTGCTTGCGGAATGGATTTCCATGCCCTGGACTGTCTACCTTAAGTATTACACGTAAGTATCTACATGTAAAGCTGTGCATGTGGAATACTGGGTCATATGTAAGGGTTATTGAAGTGCTTACTGTACGATTATCATAGCTACAGTATCTTGTACACATGGTGAGTGGGCCCATCCCGCATGCAGAGACTACGTTCCAATATGGATTCCATGTAATGCGCATGCACAGTGCAAACTGACAGGCAGCCTATGTTCATAGCATACATAATAATCCTTTCTTTAACTGAGGATCCAGTCCAGAGTGACTATATGAGCTGCACATATGAACTCTAGGAACTCTACTTGTAGTTTCTGAGAGCATATCACTGCTAGGGTGACGACATCAATGTACAATGCTTGCTATGCTCAGGCATTAGCAGCCAGAACCGCATGACCCAGACACTTTTTCTGGCACAATATAGTATTCTCCATATGGTAACAGTTCTGGGCTTTCCACATCTAAGCAAAATAGTCTATATGAGGTGAATCTGGAGCTGTAAATGTGCAGTGTCAGTTGTGGATTTAATAATGGAGCATATGTTGATAAGTAGCTCAGGTAATGAGAATGAAGGTTTAGCTGAGTGAAGAAACTGGATTTTACTTTGCAAAACTTTGAAGTATTAACATATTCTAAGCTTCAGGGTCAGATTTACTAAGCAACATCTCCACTTTTCCAAACCCTAAGCTAAGCCCTTACGTATACTATATGGACAAAAGTATTTGGCCACACTTGTTAAGTATTAAATTCTGGTATTTCAATCAGAAAAGTTTCCACATGTGTATAAAATCCATATAGCCATGCAGTCTCCATTTGCAAACATTTGCTTGTAAATTGTTCATATCAGAGTCACATATAGCATACAATATACATTGTGGCATCACATATTAGTAATGTGCATTGATTGATATGAAAAATAAATGAGTGATGCTAAAACTTTACACTCCTTCAAAAACAAACTATCGTAACTATTCTGTGAAAAAAGGCGTAGAGAGTTGTGACTACTGTAAAATGTAGGAAGGGATTGGGGTAGGAATTTACTTGCGGGAGGGCAGGGCATCCAGAACGGATCATTCTATATGAGTTACAAGGGGATTAAGGGGAGGTCTCTGCTTGTACCAAGCACAAATGGTTAAGAAATAGTGGGTAAAAGGTTAGCCAGTATTCCTGTTGATCTACATTGGGGGCAGATCCTGAACTACGCATTTCCGCGAATTTACGTGTGGCGGACACGTAAATTCGCAGATTTGTACGCACTGCGCATGCGCACCGCTGAAAATACGCACATTCACGTAGCGTATTTTCAAACGTATGGATAATTCACGTATTGCTAACGTAAATACTTACGTGTGGGCGTGCCAATTTTACGTTAGTGACCAATACGTGCGTTTTACGTGAAGTAGGCGGGGGGTGGTATTTAAAGTGTACAGTATGGGCGTGCTAAGCTGCGTACGTTCGCGTAGTCTGTACGCCCGTTAGCGGACGTATTCTGTTACGTTAGGAAAAGTTAAGGTAGGGTTTGGGTCGTGTAATTTGAGAAAATACGTCCGTGCAAGGGGTGTGCCGTGGGGAGTGTATTGACCTTACGTGTACGAAAATACGCACCGCTAAAATACGTACGCACACACGTTGTTCAGGATCTACCCCATTGTCCTTAACTGCATCGCCAGCATTGATTAAATTAAGTTGGAATAATTTGGTGTAAGATATCAGGACACCTGTATCATCTTGAGAGAAGCTTGCAGAGGGGCTCTACAACTGAAATACTGAATGAGTCGATCGTAGTACGCTGAAGTATTTTAAGCCAAGTGCCCTCTTTAGTGGTCTCACCCAGGACTCTTTCCTCTTTCCCAGACTTTAGTATAACTAGGCAGATGTAAAATTTATTGCATATTTATTGAGCCATAAATGGTCAATATTGTGTGGGTAGGCCGCTGTTGTGCTGTGCTGTGCCGTGCCAAGCGTCGCATGGAGTGTTTTAAAGCACACCAACACTGGACTGTTGAGCAGTAGAAACGTGTTCTGTGAAATCAGATGGGTGAGTCTGGGTTTGCCGGATGCCGGGAGAACTTTACCTGCCTGACTGCATTATGCCAACTGGTGGAAGAGAGATAATAGTATGGGGCTGTATTTTAGGGTTTGTGCTAGGCCACCTATCTCCAGTGAAGGGCAATCTTAATGTTTCAGCATACCAAGTCATTCTGGGTAATACTATGCTTCCAACATGGAGATAGCGAGCCAGCCCTTCTCGTCCAACATCAGTGCCTGAACTCATAAATGCTCTACAGAATGAATAAGCACAAATTTCCACACAAGCAAAATCTTGTGGAAAGCCTTCCAAGAAGGTCTCCAAATTCTTTTGTCCATATAGTGAATGATCCTGCATTCCATACTTGTGGTAAACCGCCCAAAAGAGTGTTTTACATTAAAAAGCTTTTGATTCAAAATATTAAGCAATGGCTAGAAGTCAATATGGGACGGGGGAGGGGGGTTAATGAATGCACTGTGGCACCAATCCAGACATGGAATATTCAGGGCGTTATTAGTCACTGGGGTAGATCCAGACCTAAGTACACTAGTCGCTACGTTAAATCACCTATTTGTATTTACTGCTCATGCACACGGCAGATGTTACGCCACGTAACTCTGAATGCACGTACCATCATCGTAACTACAAACGAAGAGGCGGGTCATCCATACGACACCCATAGTTACGCTTTGTAGCGGAGGTAGGCATTTTAATTGTACAGTATGGGCCGGGTTAGGCCGTTACGTACGTGAATCCATTACATACTTCAGTACTTACGCTTTGAAAAGTTAAAGTAGAGTTTGGGAAGCGTAAAACAACCAAAATACGCATGAGCGAGGGGAGTGCCTAGGGGGGTGCATAGAAAATACGCTAGCATAAATACGCTACATGATGAAACGTAACAAGCACTTAGGTCTGGATCTACCCCACTGTGTGAATGGGTGTAGTAAGTCAGATCGATGTATTGAGTGCTGACAGTTAATCCACCAGCACTAAAGTGCTGAAAGGGTTAACTGATCAGCACTGTTCTGGAAAAGGAAAGCGCATGGCCAGAGGGTCTCTATACACACACATACATACTCATACATTGTGGTGTCAGCTGCATCTTTGACGAATTTGATATTGTCAATGTGGCAACCAGAATTGATCTGTAAAACTAACTGTTTTATAAAAGTAAGGCATTATGTCTATTCATTTTTGGTAGTCCGCTCTCACAAACATGGCCTTCATTTTACCCTAATTTCTTGTTCTTTTTTTCTTAACTGTAATTTTACTTTAGTTTTGCAATCCAGTATTTAAATCAGTAATATATTACCAATTTGACACCTGGTGCCTCACAATGAAAGAGGACTTTGGAACACTGCAAAGCAGTGCCTAAATGGGGTGCTGTGTTGCTGCTCCACCAATTATTGTATACCCCCAACATGGGGGTAGGAGAGTTGGGATAGGGGGGCATGACTAATGTGACCATACGTCCCGTTTTGAACAGGACCATCCTGATTTTTGATAGCCTGTCCCGTTGTCCCCTTACCCAGCTTTGGGACGTCGAAATGTCCAGTTTTCAGAGAGCAACAGTGAAACACTCAGAGTCGGACTGGCCACTGGGGGGTGGAGCCTTCTCTTGGGACCCGTTGCACCCCTGCTGCAAAGAGCTGGCTGGCTGTGCAATGATGCTCTGCAGAATGACGCCAGCGTGACCTAACATCACGCTGGCGTCATTCTGCAGAGCGTGCCGTGGAGGAGAGAGCTGGTGGCAAGCAGACGGCAAGCAAATGTAAGATTATTATAGAAGAAGGTAGTTGGCGTTGGGGAATTTGGATTTAAAGAACATGGAGGGGGCACACAAGTAAAGAGACAGCAATAAGGCTGAATGGACACACAAAGAGGAGCAATAATGTTAGGTGGACACATAATGAGAAGCAATAAGGCTGGGTGGACACATAAAGAGGTGGCAATAAGTGGCTGGACACAAAGAGGGCAAAAATACTGGTTGGAAACAGTAGAAAGGGGGCAATAAGGATGGTTGGATACACAGGAGGGGGTAAGGCTGGCTGGACACAAAGAGGGGGCAATAAGACTGGTTGGATACAGAAGGAAGGGGCAACAAGGCTGACTGGACAAAAATAAAGAGGGGGGAAATAACGCTGGCTGGACAAAAATTAAGAGGGGGAAATAAGGCTGGCTGGACAAAAATTAAGAGGGGGCAATGAGGCTAAATGAACATAGGAGGGGGCAATAAGGCTGAATTGACACAGAAGGAGGGGGCAATAAGACTGGCAGGACAGAGAAGGAAGGGGCAATAAGGTTAACTGGACAAAAATTAAAAGGAGGGGCAAAAAGTCTGGCTGGACATAGGAGGAGGCAGTAAGGCTGAATGAACACAGAAGGAGGGGGGAATAAGACTGGCTGGACACAGAAGGAGGGGCAATAAGGCTGGTTGCACAAACAGAAAAAGGGGCCAATATGGCGAACTGGACAAAAATTAAGAGGGGGCAATAAGGCTGAATGGACAAAGAAGGAGGGGTCAATAAGACTGGCTGGACACAGAAGGTGGGGCAATAAGGCTGGTTGGACAAACAGAAAAAGGGGCAATAAGGCTGGTTGGATACACAGAAGGAGGGGGGAAATAAGGCTGGCTGGACACAGAAGGAGGGGGCAATAAGACTGCTTGGATACACAGAAGAAGGGGGTATAAAGCTGACTGGAAACAGTAGGGACAATAAGGCTGACTGAAAAGAATAAAAAAGGGGGCAAAAATTCTGTCTGGACGCAGGAGGGGCATTAAGGTTGACTGGACACAGAAGAAAGGGCATTAAGGCTTAATGGTCACACAGAAAGAAGGGGCAATAAGGCTAACTGGACACACACAAGGAAGGGGCAATAAGTCTGACTGGACACACACAAGGAAGAGGCAATAAGGCTTTTTAAACACATAAAAGGAATGGGCAGAAAGGCTGGCCAGTCCGACACACACAAGGAAGGGGCTGAAAGGCTTTCTGGACACACACAGGAAGGGGCAATAAGGCTTATTGAACACAAAAACAAGGGGCAGAAAGGCTTGCTGGTCTGATACACACAAGAAAGGGGCAGAAAGGCTGACTGTGGAGGCACACATACAAGGGGGTATATTTACTAAAGACGATTTTGGCTGGCGATTATGACCATTATGACCACAGCACTCCTAATGACCATTTGGTCTCTAGGGGGCAGCCTTTTATAGAAATGATGACGTAAGTTACATTAGGGACTCTAGTGTTTCTGACATCATCATTTCTATAAAAGGCTGCCCCCTAGTGACCGAATGTCATTAGGAGCGCAGCAAAGAAGAGGAAGGAGGCTGTTAATAGTATAATTAATAGTATAACATGCTTTTCACACTGAGCTGTTAAAACAGTCTGTGGGTGTAACAGATGATACACAGTTTATTTGCAAGTTTCATTGATATAAACATCTTCCGGCCATGACTTTTTGACCACACCCATTGACTTAGTGGAAAGCTGGCTATACTTTCTGTGTTTATCCAACCAAATGGGCGGAAACCTTTCTAGGTGGCACACAGGAAAAGGCCCATTAGATGCAATTCACTTATAAATGTCAATGATGCTCCTTAAAACTATTTCTATTTAATCTATAACACTGGTTAAGCCTAAATAATGTCAGTCAAGCAAAATTATTATAATTTGATTATGCGATTTTTTTTTTCCCTGAATTTTTTTTACTTATTTAAAAAAATTTTTTTTTCTTATTTAAAAAAAAAAAAAAAAAAAATTCCTTTAGTAAACAGTTTGCAGATAACTGCAAATGCATTTCACCTACTATGTACCTGCAAGTGATTTTTACCAACTAATGCTTTATACTGAAAAAGCTATCTACAATATCCTTATATATTGCGTAACTTAAAACATGTACTAAGGAAGCAAGGGATGAACGACCGTTTGTTTGCATCCGCTGGTGACGAAGAGCCAGAAGTGACAGAAAATTGGCGCAAGACTACATTTCCCATCGTGCTCTATTCAGCCGAGGTCACATGACTGGTGCGAAGGAGCAGGAAGGAAGCTGCCGCCGAAAACTATAACCAAGTGGATCATTTAGCGGGACAATGAGGTTTATTACGTTCTTTCAGTGAGACTGACATGCTGCTGCCTTGATTGCATTGGATCTGTATAATCTGCGTGGCAGTCATTATTCTGGGGACAGTGCACTGAATGACAGGTGTCACTCTTGTATTTTCACATTGTACCTCACATTCCTGGCCCATTCACCAGTAATCACCACACTTGTTACTTATCTAGTGTATTGGATATATGAGGAGTGCAGTAGCTGATAACAGTAATCTTTTGAAGGCATAATTATAATTAATTTGCACTTTTCTTAGTTTCTCATTGAGATTGCTGTGTCCTATTTTGTTAGTTACGAGACAGAATTTTAATTTGGAGTTTGTCATTTTGTTATCTTCACTTGACTAAATAAAATGGATCAAGCTGCTGATATGCTGGAAATGTCACAAGACAACTTAGACAGTACAGTGAAATGTCCAGTTTGTGCTTTAGAGATCCCAGCTGTAAATATTAACCTTCATCTTGACTCCTGCCTAGAGGAAAATCCAATTGGGGTGGCACCAAAGAAAAGGCGGCTTTCCTCCTCTAAAGATCAAGCAGCAGAGGTTCCCCACAGTATTGGGAAGTCTCAGGCTTCAGCAATGCTCAGTTTTCCTTTGTTTAATAAAAATAAGTCCGCTGAATCATCTTGTGAAGAGACCCAATCTAAATTGCCTTTTTTCTCCACACCATCACCCAAGAGGACTGTGTCAAATAGCAAGTGGCAGGATATGACTGCAGAGTCAAGTTCTGGAGGCCAAATGCCAGACCAGTTCTATAGAGTGCAGAAATCACAATGTGAAAGTACCCAAGGGCAACAGAAAGAGAAGAGCCTGGCAGAAAGATTAGATGGCAAACCTCTGGCTGACAAAATGAGACCATGTACGTTGCAAGACTACATGGGTCAAAATAAAGTACTTGGAGAGAGCACAATGCTCCGAACCCTGCTTCAAGCCAATGACATCCCTTCAATCATACTTTGGGGGCCTCCTGGCTGTGGCAAGGTTAGTATACATATAACTGTTCTTTTTAATATGCTCTATCTTTTTTCCATACGTTATAAGTCGTCCAGTCCTTAAATGGGCATGTGGACATATCTTGTGTAAGGAAACACAAAAACAGATGCTACACTTAATTGATTTAAAAAAACGTTTGCAGTGGTTCACTACAATGCCCAACATTGTATGGTTATTGTCCTTGTTATCTTTGGGTATTCGGTGGTTATAAATTTTAGCAACTATTAGTAGCTTTGGTTTTTACACTAATAATAAACTAAAAATGTGAGCTTAATTGTCTGTTTACTTCTTGAATGTATTTTACAGTCAGTCCTCTTGTAGCATGCATAGTAAAGAGTAGAGAAGCTTAGACTGACCCCTGCATTTGCAGGATTTACCGTGTGCTTGAGTTGGGTAAGTTGAAGTGTGGTAAGCACGGAGGTCTGATGTCCGCACGGAAGAGGGAAGTTAACTCCCCTGTCATTCCCCCCTCTCTCTCGTGCAGGCTTTGCAGCAGTTACGCTCCCATAAGCCTACATTAAGTCTCCCATGTGGATCAGCAGTCCATATACCAATGATCAGCATGGAAGTCGATAAACCAGCCCTTTTGTATAATTTAAACGCCCCCCACCTTGCGGAGGTTTGGCAGATGGAGGGGATAACCCTCATATGAAATTGCGTTCTGTACGCTTTGAGATCCCTGGTGTAACATCTGGTGTTACTTGTTCAGATGCTATGGTTAGGCCTAATATTCAAGAGGCTTGTGTAAGTAGCCTAACGTGCAGGGGTCTGGAATCAGCTCAAAGTACAACCAAACATGTGGAAGTGGTTAAAATGCTAACAATTGGATGTCTGGAGATAGGAACCTATTGCTTGCAGATTTATCAAAATCATTTGCTCAGGCATTAAAGTAATGCATATTTGTGGTTCAGATTGATTTATAGATAGTATGGGAAAAAATATGAAGACTATATTTTTTCTGCCTGTCAGTGCGGATGTTGCAGATTTGATCTTCAAATTATTCATCTTCAAATTATTATTGTAATCTCTAATTTTGACAGCAGAGGGAGCTCTTAGACTTAGTCTTGGAATCTGTTTTAGCCAATTGTTCAGAAATGAAAATAAAGCTTTCTAGAAATGTTTTTTTATTTTTTATTTTAATCAGGGAAATCCAAGCCAAAACAACATGTTATTTATCTGCTGACAATTCACTATGAAAAACCATGCATGGAATATCAATGACCTCAATGAAAGCAGGTCTTTAGGCATATATATATATTTACATCCTGTAAAGTAAATAAATTAAGCAAAAATTTGGTAAAATTGTAATTTTGATAGAAAAGAGATGTTACTGTTTTGACACTTTTATCCAATGAAGTTTATGACTGTTTGAAGTCTAGTAAATGCTTATGTTAAACAGAAAATGTAAACAAGCTGTTTTGACACTTGTTTTCCTTGTGTTAATCTTTTACTGCAGGGGTTAGATACAGAAATCTGTGCAGCTCGTAGTAAAATGTAATTAGGGCTCTTTTTTTTTTTTGTGTTTTTTACTTGAGCAATCTATTTCTTTTGTAAGTGGGCATAAGAAGTGACATGGTATAAAAACAAAAAAAAACAAAAAACTTCATGGTGACAGAGTAAAGCCACTTGCTATTTAGCAGATAAAGAGGCTTATATATTCTTGCCACTTTCTTTGAAATATGCCCACCCCCAGTTGCTGCTCTTAAGCCAGCCATTCTTGCATTCCTGTGGTTCACGAAATCATTTTTGAGGTCGGGAAAACTCGTATGAGGCTGGCCTCAAGGGTCCTGCATGACCCAGAATAAATAATGACAGGTGCTGAAGTTTGCTTTGAGGACAGGGAACAGATCATATTAGAGCAGAGGTGAATATGGTATCACTTCAGCATTTTGGCGCATTTAAACTGCATGCACTGAGCGTAATTCCATCCTGAACACACACACATAACAACTGTGTTGTTTTGACATTCATCTCATGTACATAGCCTAGCAGTGATCAGATATAAGAGCTGGAAGTGTTTGAAATCTTTTGCTCAAGTTTTTAACTGGGAATTTCTCAAATGGATTTTCCAACTAGTAAGTTGAAACTGAATATGCAGTATCACTTGCTATACAAAAGGCTTTTCCAGCTTATAAAACTAGATTGTTTATAGCAAAAATTAATTAGCAAGTTTTCGGAAGAAGGAAGGGGGGGGGGGTCTTGTTATCCTAATACAACTTTATTTGGCTTAAGTGATTTCAGCTACATACATTTTAATTTGTAAAATATTAGAAGAGGTAATTTTACGTTGTAACTTACATGTTCTATATATATTTTTACATGATCAGTTGTAGGATGATATTTGTAGCCAGTACTAATAAACATAATTTTATTTGCAATATGGATAAGTGGCCTGCTTTTGTTTTGAATATGTTTAGCTATGTTTAAACTTAAACTTAGTTTGATAAACAAAAAAAAAGTACTGTAGTTGTTCATCAGAGTGTGTTGAATCCAATAGAACATTTTGATTTACAATAAAATTAAAGGGGAAGGTGAATAAAGAAGGAAAGTTCAGTGTTCTCCCCCAGAAAATTTTGCTAGCCGGTTGTTATTGAATAGCAGCTGGGTGGGGGCAGTGTGATTGCTATAATAATACCTGACGGGAATTAAATATCCGTTCCCACTGCGGTATTCCTCACTGGTGCTGCACAACTGTGAGATAAGCTTCTGAGGCATCAGAATGTGCCTGTCTTGTAACTATTTTGTTCTGCTGGTTGGGATCTACTGGTGGAGGCAACAAGACTGGGCCAGTGCTGGGGTGTTCAACACCACCAGTAAACTATAAAGTTCCCTCCTATTTAAGAATTCAACGTTTAACACCAGTAACCATCCTGTAGTACAGTATCCATGTGAGCGTTATGAAATACAGAACACAATCTTGTAAACAATAAAGAAAGCAAATCCAAGCCTCTACTATACAATTCAGACAGCTTCCTAGTCTCTGCTGTACAATTCCCCCTGCCTCCAAGTGACTGCCATACAATATTGACTTCATCCTAGTGACCGCCATTCTATACACACTGCACCCTGGAGACTGCCAAACAATACAGTCTAGGTCTTAGGGCCATACCATACAGATATTATCCTAGTGACCCCAACCTTTTTAACACCTCTCATGTAATGACTTTACTCCTCTGTGTGTGTGAATGAGGCTGACGTGACCTTAGGTAATGACAGTCACACTGAAGAAAGCTGCAGGTACTGTATGAGTCATAGCTGACGGTGATTGTATTCCGATGGGCTGTACAGACTTTCTGCTGGTTCTGCTAGGCAATGGTACAGTAGTGCCAGAAACCTCAACAGCCCATCAGAGGACAGCCCCGACTGAAAGTTGGAGATCACACTCAATGCCAAGCCTAGCTGGGTTGTAAGCTAAAATAGCCAGGTGGAGCTCCCAGCTAAAAGGCCCTTGGGAGAATGCTGGAAGTTGTAAAATAAAATGTAGAATAAAGCCTCAGTGCTTCATGAATAGCTTGCTTTGCATAATAGAAAATAATACGTAGTGTGTTCCATTCCTCTGCATGTGTAACCAGATAACACTGGTTACTTATGTATTTGGAATGAGAAAGTATCCTATCATACAGATTTCTGAATCCTGTCCTCTGTCACTAAATGTCTGTGTATATTATAAATAACTTGTAGTGTTTTTGTAATCAGGATGCTATTATATAAATGGAGTATAGATAGTCTACAAATGCAATATCATCAATGAATTATATTGTAAACTTAAAAGATTTAACAAGTGTTAGTGGGGGCTGATCTAGTACAAAAAGGTACAAATCTGCATGGGGACGTTCTATGTTTCAGGGGTGAAAATAAATAAAAAAAATTTGCAATCAGAGAAAATATTGTCTAACTTTTCTTCTTACGCAGAAATACTGAGTACTTTTAGTTTTAAAAATTAGAATTGAGCTACAAAACATCCCCTTTCATCACCTGTCTGTCTGTTTACACTTTTAAAATATGCTTCCTCTGCAGTTCTTTACGGTTTGTGCACATTATTTTTTAAGCTCTTGCTTCCAACTCTGGATCAGCCCTTAGCTCTATATCTTGTGGTATTTTAGGTATCAGCCTTCTGGGAGAACATTTCACCCAAAAGAGTTTGTTGACAAAGGTTGCTCTCTATTGTTAGCCAGTTTTTGTTGATAGGACTGATTAGAGATAATATATAAATAGTAACCTAGATCTAAAACGTGTCACTAATAATCCCACCATTTATTTTTCTCACACATAATCTAAACAGAAAAATACTAATTGAGGAGTATGTTTTGTGTGAAGTAGATCTTTGTTACTTTGTTTATATATTGGAATAGTAGCATCAGGCAAGTTATATCTGTAAATGTGATCCTAGAGACTGCCAAACAATACAGACTAAATTTTAGGTTCATACCATACAGACTTTATCCTAGTGAGGTGGGTCAAAATACAAATATGTAAAGTCCTGGTTAGGGCTCTTCCCCACCTCCCTTACTTCTAAATACTAGGGCTGCCTGAAGCTGTCCAAGATCCACTTTTTTTGACCAGTAAGATATAGTAAAAGTAAACTCCAATAGGAATATTTGTTCTGGCGCTCACTTGTAAATAACCCTCCCCAGTATGAATCAACAAAGTTGGCAGTACCATAATTGCAATACTATGGTATGGAATGTGAAGTCAATAAATACAATGTCCAATGTAGCTGGAGATCTTTCAGTATCTTGCTTCCAAATGTCTATAGTACTAAGGGTGAATAGTGACCAAAATGTACAGTTATACCCCTTTCAGACAGAAAACCCAAGTTAAACCTGGGTCAATCAATACGGCTTTTTGCTGTGTTGAATCTGTCAGACCGCAGCTACAACCCGGAAAAAACACAGGTTGTAGCCTTTCACACTGGAGCCGTGTCTGCCGAGGCAGACCGTGTTCCCCATCCCTCATCTTACATATTTTTTATGTAACCCGGGTTGAATAAACCAGGTTCCCCTGTTCATACCGCTAAACGGGTTAGGCTAACCCAGGAATAACCCTAATGTGTAGACCAGGGTCGTGGACCCTGGTCTACAGACCCGGGTTGATCTTTTCACACCAACACATGACCTGGGTTATTCCCGGGTCAATAGCTTGGTCTGAAAGGGGTATTAGTGTGGCTCACAGTTTATAGAAAGCTTCCTGCTGTGTTCTTTTGCCGTCCATCTGTGTGATTGCAGCGCTCTGCATGTGGCATTGTGCTCTCCTCTCTGGCTCCGGCTTCGATGCGCCCTGTAGCTAGGCAACGTTGGCTTGATTACCACTCTGCTGTCTTTCTCCTTTTGCTGCGCTCGCCCGGTCCACCGGTCCTTGTTCCTCGGTCCCAATGGTGTTCCAGTGGTGCAGCAGTGTATGAGGAGATTAAAGAGGCAGAGAGAGGACCAACTGGTGCAGCAGTGCCGGAAAGCCTTCACAGCCCATCGGAGGACAGTCAAGACTGAAAGCTGGAGATTACAAGCAATGTTTTGGTCAGGTCTGGCCAGGTGGTAAGCTAAAATAGCTGTGTGGCTAAAAGGCCCTGGGGGGGGGGGGCCACTGATGATCTACGCAAACTTGAACACTTTTCTTTTCATATTAAAATTGTCTTCAATTCTACTACTTAGACTGCTGTGTGACTGCTGTGTACATAGAGACTGTGGGCCGGATCCACACCTGAAAAAGTCAGGCCACTGCACGCAATGTGCGTAAGTTGCCTGATTTGACTGGAGGGTGCATGTGCCCTCCAGATGTTACGCTAGGGTTACAATAGTAACTCTAGCGTAGCAAGTTTCATACGGAACTTAGTTCCGAATGATCCAATTTGCCAACAAATGGGCTGTTCTTATCCTTTGCCCGCTAAAGGGGGTGGGAGGAAGCATGCATTGTACAGTGTAAAATTGTACAGTGTGGTAGGGGGCTCCCACACTTGCGTGGATCAGTGGCTGTAAACACCAGCTGCCATAAAGCCTGCATGAGAGAGTGGAGTGACAGAGGGCGTACAGAAAGCGTGCTGGGATCTGAATCGTATGAAGAAAGACTGAACTAAACTTGTATAATGGGAAGCGGGGAAAGGATTGGGTTAATATGATAGCAGCTTTTAATGTATCAAGAGATGTAACCAGGTACAGGAAGAGAGTATTGGAACACAAAGGCATGTGTGTATACCAGAGAGTGGTAGGTTTAGAGGAAATGTGTGGGAACGTTTCTTCACTGAAAGGGTGGTTGATAAGTGGAAGAGCCTCCTATCTGATGTGGTAGAGGCAAGCAAAGTAGGACAATTCAAAAATGCCTTTTATATACTAAATGATTTTTTAAAACTAAATGGAGGGTTAAATAGAGTATGGGGTCAGTATCGTTTAAAAAAACAACTGGGTACATTGTATAGTCCACCAGGCTCTTATCTGCTGTCACTTTCTATGTTTCTATGCTAAAGAAATGATTAGGATTGAATGACATATAGTAGACATGTTATATAATAGATCTTTACGTGCACATTATGAGGGAAGGATGGTGGAGTGAAAGTGTTTCTACCAATCTAGCTAGGATTCTAATTTTCTCTTTTGGAGGTATCTTTTGGCGTTTTTTTTCTTTAATGGTTGTTTCCGCTCCTGTGCTTGGATTGTATGTTCAGTTAATTTATGTTTGTGTTCTGTTACTGAAAGACAGCAGACAGACATGGGTGTGAGTCATGATCTGGCAGCATCACTGATAGTCTACTGGTGTTTATGGCACAGCGTGTGCTGGTGGATATTACATTTTGGCTTATATTGTTAATTTTTATGTCACTGTCTAATCCCCTCATATGTATGGACCAGATTCAGACTTATGAAAAGTGAGTGTTTTCAGATTGCTAGGATCAGAATACTTTTTGCATCTGCGCATGTTCATGCTATTATTTCGGTGCTGGAACCTAGAATTTTTTATTTATTACATATAATGATGGATAAGGGGGAGGGATTTACTATTTCAATTTTACAGTATGGGCTAAATGCGTGCAGCACTATCCGGACTTCCAATCTGTTCCTATTTTAGGTGAGAGGATCAGAATACTTTGGGGTTTTTCCCCACTGGAACTCCGTGTGAGTGAAAGGAGCGGTCTTAAATGCGCTCGCTTGGAAGGCTGGATTTTTTGGGAATCTGATCTTGGATCCTCACTGGCGCTGTGTTCAGGGAGCTGAATGCAGTGCCATGGTATGTCTGAAATTGTTCCTATATGTTTATTGTGTTGGTGGCTGGCTGAGCGGGGCGATATGCTTAAAGCGTGTCCGCATGATGGTTGGGGGGAAGCATTTAAATCGTACAGTAAGGTCTTGGTTAAGCCCTTATGTACAATCCTCATTTACGCATCTGCCCCATTTTAGGTAGAGCCGGAGCGTAAGTATTAAGGTAGGGTCCTGGCGCAGAAAGCCATAATTGAGAGGGAGGTGTTCTCCCTTTGCTCTATGCAAAATTAGAATCACACGGTGATCCTTTAGTGGTGCTCCACATCTGGAGGTCCCCTCACAAGTCCCTATTAAATCTGGATCCATTCCTATATAGATATATCACTCACTACACTACAAAAGTTCAAAGCATGCATCCATTACTGGTCTTCATTAATATAAACCTCCACCCCTACCCATCAGCCTGATTTCCATTGCAAAATGCTTATCCACTGCTACACTCACATACATATTTCAACAAATAATGCAACTTGAAAAGCAAGGCTGCATCTCTTATTACCTGCTCATTCCCCCATTTACGGGACATTTTCCAGGCTGCACTCATTCTTTCCTTGTACAATAAGACTTTCTTTTGCTTATCAAATTCCTAAGCCACCCTCTTAACCTTCTTACTCCTTATTATGATCCTCTGTACTCCCATTCCTTACATGGTTAAAATAAAGCACATATATATTTTCTATACTCAATCAACCCAGTCCCCTGCGTGACCGGATCATATCACTTAAGGATTGACATATGTTTGGAAAATTTAAGCACCAGAATTAAAACTTAAGCATCAGGATTTTTTATTAAAAT
>WWET01001159.1:288828-304714 GCA_011038615.1 Limnodynastes dumerilii
ATATAATCTCCAGATATCCAGCAATAAGGAGTTAATGCAAAAATAGAAAAACATCCTCTTATATTCTCATGTTCTCATGATGTGATGTACCACAACAGATCTTGCAGGTAAAAGGTCATCACAAGACATCAAAAACATACAAAATTATACATGTATAGTGCAAAATTCAAATGAGTCAGACCTACTGTATTGAGACAAATGATGATGATGCCATTGCAAGGCAATGGTAAAGCATATAGGTTACTGTATCCCATGTGGGTCAGAGCTTGGTCCCACATGGGATGCAGTAATCTATATGCTTTACCTTTAAGCTTCCATTCCTTATGTATCTGCTTGAATTGTCAGTCAGACTTTCGTTCACGGCACTCCACAGAAACTGCACAGACCAAGGTGGTCAATGACTTAATCACTGCTAAATCTAAAGGTCACTACTCTATTCTAATGCTACTGGATCTTTCTGCTGCTTCTGACACTGTTGACCACTCTCTTCTTATACAAATGTTACAATCCCTGGGTATTCAGGACAGTTCTCCCCTGCTTCACAGCTCACTTATTCAATCGCTCTTTGAGTGTTTGCTTTTATGGATCTACCTCCCCTGCTCTTCCTCAATCTATTGGAGTACCACAAAGCTCAGTGTTGGGTCCATTACTCTTCTCTTATTATACAACTTCTCTTGAAGAAGCTAATAAAATAATTTGGATTTCAGTATCATCTCTGCGGTTGAGATGAAAATCTACCTACCCACTCCTGATCTCTCACCTACTGTGTTGGCTTGTGTTACTGAAAGCCTCTCTGCCATTTCTTCTTGGATATCCTCACACCATCTCAAACATTATCTAAAACTGAACTAATAATATTTCCACCTGCTAATAAAAGCCTGGCCTCTCTTTTTGTAGAGAACACAGAAATAATCCCTACTCCTAAAGCTTGATGCTTAGGTGTTACCTTTGTCTTTGAACTGTCATTTGTTCCCCACATACCATCTGTCTCTAAATTCTGTTCCATCTAAAAAAAACTTTTCTAGAATGTGCAAATATCTCGCACAAGACACTGCAAAAACTAATTAATGCACTAATTATCTCCCGCATTGATTTCCTGCTTTCCTTATTGGACTCTCACATTATAAATTACCCCCCTACAGTCTATAGACTAATTTTCTTTGCTAAACTCTCGCTATGTCAGTCTCTACATTGGTTACCTGTATTTTACAGAATCAAATACAAGATCCTTTTGCTAACACACAAAGCCATCAACAAGACTGCACCCACATACATATCCTCACTAATCTCAAGATACACCCCAGCTCGCTCTATTAGATCTTCACAGGACAGACAGCTCTCCTCGACACTAAACAAATACTCAGATTCCTGGTTACAGGACTTCTCCCGTGCTGCACCTTCTCTTTGGAATAACCTTCCTCACCCACTAAGACTATCCTCTACTCTCCCAACTTTCAAGCATTCCCTTAAAACTCACCTCTTCAGACAAGCTTATCAAATTCTTCAACCTACTTAACATTTGTCTACACTATTTACAACTACTATACTATATGGATTGCCTTTCATGATTAACACAAATGTGTTCACTTTCACTCTATACTAAAATTACCCTCAGTGCTGCTACTAACTACTGTGTGACTGGATCATACAAAGCACTGAGCTCTTTGCCATGAAAGCTGGCTGGTCCCTTGTGTGATTTATAGCACTTGCTCTTATGAATCCTTAATATCCTATAGAGTGTAAGCTTGTGGCAGGGCCCTCTTACCTAGTTAAAAGGGGAAAATACCTCTACTGGCGCTCAAACTAAACTATTTAGTCTATTTAAGTGATGGTAAAAACAGAGAAAGTGAAAATACACTAATTGGTTGCAGGGTACCCCTGGGTGAGGTAAACTCAATAAAGTGACTAAATACTGTAATGTATGCTCAATAAAGTGGCTAGATGCTGTGATATAAAGTGTCAATGTGCTGAATATATAAAAAAAAACCCTTTATATAACAAAATAGCTGAAAACCAACAAACAATCAATGCATATATATCAATACTGTGGACCAATGATCCTAGGCCACAAAGTGCTGAGTGCTGATGGATCAAACCAACTTGAAAATGCTAGTGCAAATAACAATATAAGTATTGAAATTACAAAAGGATAGAATAAAAAGCAAATATTATTTAAATCATGAATCCACTAAAACTAACAGAACATATATAAGTTCTCCGCTACTTGTACTCAGAGGGTCAGATCCAGAGCTTTGTTGGTCGCCCTGGTGCACTCCCCCGATACACTCCCCCTGTGGCCGGTGTAATTACCCAGTGTTACGTCGGCTGAAGGCTACCTTAACTTCAGCCGGCGTAACAGTGGGTAATTATGCCGGCCACAGGGTTGTAAGTGCTTAACCCATCCCTCCCTGCCTAATTTCCCTCCCTCTCCCCGCCTACCACAGAACGCCCCTTCCTCCGTAACTACAACGATCCCTGAATCATAGATTACGCCGGGCAACATCTTTCGGCGCATGCGCAGAATGGCAGTAATGCCGTTCTTACGCATATGGCGGTGGTCGTAGGTCTGGATCAGCCCCAGTGTCCCAAGGATTCTGTTCAATAATGTCCAATAAACCAGTATGTCCCCAGAAAAGAAAGAGGAAGATTCTGTTCAATAACATCAAATGCAACAGTGTGTCCCGAAAAAAATAATCTCACAAGGCTTACAGTTTTGGAGATTTAAACCGTACGACTCCGGACAGATGCTGTTGAATGGCTGTAATGCCACTGCTGATGATCATTACCCACGTGTAACAACGACTGGTATGCAGCCTCTCAAAGTCCAGATTGTCTATCTGTATCTGATTTACTGAGACACGGCTACAGTGTATGGTCTCAGCATCTGTGTCTCTAATTGCCGTATTTCCCCCATTATGGGAAATATGAAAAAGAAAGGGATGGCGGAATACTTCCAATGTGTAAGAACAGTTACATTTATTAATACATTTTAATAATGATTGTTAAATTGTAAAGCTCTACATATTCTGATGGCACTATCTAAAAACCTGTTAATAAATTAATAAAAAATATAAATGTGTATATATATTTATAATACACATATATACATATGTTAACTACTTAACTACCCTAGTCATCTTGTCCGAGGCACAGTTTAGGTCCTTCTGCAGTCACTAATCCCTTACCCGCTGAAACTATGGGTAAGTCAGCATTGCATTGCTGGGCACTTCTGTCTGAGTAGTTTCAGCGGGCGACCTGAATAAAACGTCTGTTTCTCCTTCATGTCAATCCTAATTTCAGGTCCCCATAGCGTGACAAAAGGTGTTTGAAATTTAGGGGGGGGGGGGCCCCTGCTATTTCTATAGGCCTGTTCTCTTTCGAACTGCTAGGATATTGATTGCTTATGCCTCGATGAGGCATAGCAATCGACCCCGGAGCACCGAACACAGTGCTCCGATAGGTAAGGCTAAAAACTAACCCAAACACTTCCCCTTATTCTAACTCTTCCCTTCCATTTCCCTAACCCTCTCTACCCTGCAGCCTGACTCTAACCCTTCCTTCTCCCTAGCCTGGCTCTAACCCTCCCTTCTCTATATCCTCCATTCTTAAGAGCCTAAGCCCCCCCACACACACACACACTAAAAGTCCCCAGAGAGGTTACTCACCAGTACGGAGCTGTCAACAGTGGGTCCACCGAAAAGAAAAAAATAATCTGAAATGGCTGCCTGTTTGAAATAGACAGCCGAAAAGGAACTTTTGGCTGTCTCTCTTTCTAAGGGCAACCCATTGCAGCGGGGACTGCAACTGGTAATTTAATTTAGGCACCACCTTTTTAAGACTATGTACTTGTTATAGAGCAACAGTGGTTGTCTTCTTTACTATTGCATATTGCATAGATGCTCAATAAAGTGCTAATTTTCATATTGTATACATCCAGAAGTTACCTCTCCTTCCTTCCCCACTAAACATCCCAGGAAATACATGGACCAGGAGTAACACTACTGTCACTGCAAGCGGGAACACACCAGGCGCACCACATAGGGATTCCTTATCACACAGCAGAATTGCCTGCAGTGACGCCAGCAGCAGGGTTTCCCCGTTCACAAAGAGCCAGGAGGAGACAGCCAGACCAGCAGAACAGCTACTACCACACACAATCTTACAAGACACACTAAATGTGACGACAACTGATACTGTGTGGGCTTATGGAAAAAGCGCTAGGTGCGCTTTGCTCTTGTCTCTGCTTTGTACACTATCTCTATCCTCGCTATACGTTATTGCTCTTTGTACCGCTAGACACGGCATTCTGCCATATTCAGACATCACCCACTGCATTAATTTATTTATTGTCCAGGACTGGAATGGTTTCACTATGCCTCCTATATTACTCATACAGGGGCATTTTTTACTGTGAGAAATATACATAAGACATTAATACCCCATGCATTGAGGAGCAGAGACTAATTAAGCTGTTATTACCCATATGCATGCACACAATCACATCAGTTGAGTGCTCCCTTTCCTGTTTTGGATTACTTCTGATGATTTTACCTATTTGATGGGAACAGATAGGAAATACCTGCTCACTCCTCATCCCCCTCCATTTCAATAGGCCAGTGTGAGTGCACATACAAAAGCTTCCAGCATGATGTACCTGGAATCTCCATGCTGGAGATCTTTCATGACGTGTATGCATGGTGGGAGGAGGAGCTATGCAAATCATACAGTAATGGCTTGGTTAATCCCTTACATATTATCTTAATTTACTCATCTGCTCTTTTTTCCATGGGGCAGGTGCATAAGTTTTAAGGTAGGGTCCTGCAATCAGAAATCCTGTGTGTGCGTAGTTCTGGATCTGTCCCTATAAACCAGATCCAAACCTGATAACGTCAGGTCACTTACGCACAAAAGGTGCGCATGCACCCTCCAGATGTTATGCTAGAGTTACCATAGTAACCCTAGTGTACTATCGTACGGAACTTTGTTCCATACGAGCCCATTTCATAGGCAAAGGGCTGTGCTTCCCCTCCGCCTGATAAAGTGGGTGGAGTGAAGCATGCAAAGTATACAGTGTGGGAGGGGGCTCCCACACTGCTGCGGATCAGCAGTCGTACAGACCACTGATCCGCACTATTGAGTTAATGCAGGCTTATGGCAGCATAAGCTGCCATAAAACCTGCACGAGAGAGGGGAGTGACAGGGGGCGTGCACTCCCATCTATCTCGGACGTACAGACCCCCACACGTACGGAAAACGTGCGGGGTCTGAATCCGATCCTATGTTATTATCCATCTTTGTTTTATAAAGGTGAGTTAAAACTTGTAAAGCGCTAGGTAATACTGTGGCACGATAAATGCAGGTCACTTATTTTAAGTGTGCACTATTGCACTGAATTTCGTGTGTGAGTTTTCTCTATAGTTTAACTTTTTTTTTTTACCCATTTGTTTCTCTTATTTCCTTTTCTATACTTTTCAGACGACACTGGCCCACATAATTGCCAAAAATACCAATAAATCAAATACTCGTTTTGTGACTCTCTCAGCCACAAGTGCGTCCACTAATGATGTACGTGAGGTCATCAAGCAAGCCCAGAATGAGCTAAAACTTTTCAAGAGAAAAACCATCCTATTTGTGGATGAAATCCATCGTTTCAACAAGACACAACAGGTAAGCCAGACAGCTTCAAAGAATCCTAATATCAGCTTTCACCGTATGATAAATTCTCCTCCGTGTTCTGTGTGTGTTTTTTTGCATTCAAATATTAAATACAGGCTCTCAGGTATGGTTGTCTTTAAGTAAATATTTTGAAAAGCGTAAGCAATGCACTTTTTTCACCTGCTTATATGACTGCTGTTTTCTGTTCCCCACAATGTTGAAAATGTATACATTACTTCACAAAGAGCCAACTCTTAATTTCATTATACAGTTTGTGGATTAGTTTCTTTAAAGCAGAGGTGGGGAACCTACGGTCCAAGGGCCATATAATGCCTGCCAAATCATTTGGTCTGGTCCTCCACGAGCAGGACTCAAGCAGGGGTGTGACTTGGCTTCCATAACGTGCTCTGCAGAGCTCCGGTGCACTAGGCTAGACTAGTGCACTTTGCCCGCTTCCAGTGCTCCAGATGTGATGGCTGCATCGCACGGCGGGCTCCTGCATGCTCTGGATCACAATCTGCTCCTGGGTCCTTGGTGGCAGCTGGGACCATGAAACTTTCCATATTCCTGGATCCTGATCAGGAAACTGTCATTGGGGAGCAGCCAGTTTGTGTTAGCAGCTGGGAAACCGCCGCCATTTTCTTCCAAAGCTCACATTAGTGGTGAGTTTATTACATTTTTGACCAAATATTGCAGCCTAATTTTTAAGTTGATCATTTTGTATGGCCCATGAATGATGTTATGAATATCCAAATGGCCCTTGGCAGAAAAAAGGTTCCCCACACATGCCAACAAAAGCCTCTCTGATTCTGTGTGGCTGATCTGCCCGATATTTAATGTGTTGCCATCTTAACTAATTAGATGCAATCTATAAATTAAATGGGGTAAATTTAGGAGAATCTTTAATGGAGAAGGATGTAGGAGTGCTTGTGGACAGCAGACTTCGCAGTAGTGCTCAATGTCAACAGCAGCTGCAAGGGCCACTTCCAATTAGCATGCATAAAAAGGGGCATTGATACAAGGGAAGACAATGTAATTTTGACACTATATAAATCATTGGTAAGGCCTCATCTCGTATACAGAGTTAATTTCTGGGCACCAATCCATAAAAAAGACATTTTGGAACTAGAAAGGGTTCAGAGAAGGGTGACAAAATTGATAAAGGCTATGGAGTCATTGAGGTATGAGGAACGGCTAGCCAGGTTAGGGATGTTTATTTTAGAAAAGAGGCCTCTAAGAGGAGATATGATCAATATATACATCATGGGTCAATACAGAGAACTTTCAAAGGAACTTTTTACCCCAAAAACTGTACACAGGACACAGGGGCACCCACTAAGTTTAGAGGAGAGGAAGTTTCACAACCAGCAAAGGAAAGGGTTCTTTACAGTAAGGGCAGTCAGGATATAGAGTCACTGCCAGGGAAGGTTGCAATGGCAGATTCACTTGTTTAAGAAAGCGTTAGATAAATTTTTAGCAGAAAAGTACATCCAGGGTTACCAGGACCACTTATTTAAATGAGAAATAGGACATCATCTTGGGTCAGCAGGGATTTTTTTTTTCAGATTGCAACAGTTTGGAGGTTGCTTCATATGGATTAACTTCAATCATAAAGATAGGAACTTCATTATAAAGATAGGGATCTCAGGAGATCCAAAATAGGTTGAACTTGATGGACTGGTGTCTTTTTTCAACCTCATCAACTATGTTATGTCAGATAGCTACAAATATTAGTTGATGCAGATGCAACAATAAAGTACATGCCGTATTTTGTTTGTCTGTTTAGGCTGGAAGTGCACAAACTAGTTTGCTCTTGTCTGATGAAAGCAAACTTAGTGTACAAAGGTGTGTTTAATAGCTTCAAATATAATGTAAAGCTGGATATACATTTGTACGATTTCACTTATCGTGCAGTTTTTTCTGGAGACAGAGAAATTAACCCCATCTCAGATCATCTGACCACGCTGTGAAATTCTTATAGGACCAACTTTACATTTACTGCCCCCCCATTTAAATGTATATATCAAAATAAGTCCAGAAGTTCATAGATATATTAATAACTAAACAAAGAAGGGCATGTATAACAAAAATGAAGACATATTAGAAGAACTAAAACTGTATAGCTTGGAGCAGAGAAGAGATGAGGATATGATAACAGATTTTACATTTATCAAGAGGTTTATCCAGGTGGAGGAAAGGGGCATCTTTCAAAGGATGAGGTACATGAGAACTTGTGTATTATCTGGAAAATGAAAGGTTTAGAGGAAATGTGCAGGAAAATATCACTGGAAGGGTAGTTGATAAATGGATTAGCCTTCCATTTGAAGTGGTAAAGATTAACACAACAGAACAATTTAAATATTCTTGGTATATGTATAAAGATAACCTAAATCTTGAATTGAAGGTAAAATAGGATCTATGGTCGGTATATTTCAACTGGGCAGACTGTATGAGCCATGCAGCTGTTATCTGCTGTCACTTTCTACTTTTATATAACAAGACAAAAAAATATCTTAAATGTGTAATATGTAAAACCCAATCACAGCAACATGACATTGGTATCTAGAATTGTGGTCGAGAGATTGTAGTACTTATATGCAGAACAGACTGCTTGCTTCAGGAGAATACAATCTTGCCACATACAAGTTTATTCCCCAGGAACACCTACAGAGTTTATAGGATGTCTGCAGGTTATCCATACGTTTTGCTTACAACTAGCACAAGAGTATGCAGTCTATCAGTTTACTACTTAACATTGCTGTGTTAGATGTGCAGAGAATCCTAGGAAGTAACAGTTAGCAGAAGAGGATTGATATGGATAACACATTGTTTATCCTTCCTGGTATGACTGCTATGTGCAATATCATGTAGTCTTTTACTGACTTACATAAGTCCCTGAAATTTTTTATTTATTTATTTTTTTAAATTACAAATCATATTGCAAATTAGCAAAGAGTAATTCTTGTGCTTAGATTAGTGCATTGGTTTGAGCCATGTATACTCACTCAGGATATTTCAGATGCTCTTTTTGCTTTCCTCCCATTCCCAGGACACCTTCTTACCACACGTGGAGTGTGGTACAATCACTTTTATTGGAGCAACAACAGAAAACCCTTCTTTCCAGGTTAACACTGCTTTGTTAAGCCGCTGTAGAGTTATTGTTTTGGAGAAGATTGCTGTAGAAGCAATGGAGGCTATCTTAATGCGAGCTGTGGACTCCTTGGGAATCAAGGTTCTAAGAGAGGATGAGAAGACTGACTGCAGTAGCAGTGATACCTCAGAGTAAGTAGTATAGCAACAGCCAGGCATTGGTACACAAAAAAAGAAGGGTCTAATCTGTCAAGTGAACAAGAAAGGGGAGGGTGCAGCAGGGGTGGTTGTGCACTGACTTGTCACAGCACACTAAAAGCAGAGAATCTTTGCTGTTCCTTCTATTCAAAACCACTGCTCACAAATAAACACATTTTTGCCTCTTAGGCACAGAGGGTTTTTGTATTGTGACAACAAATTTTAACATTAGTTGCTATGTTCTGCTGGATGAATGAGAATAATATCTGTATTATTATTTTGTTTTGATGTTTTATATGTAAGCATTGATTTTCAGGATACTACAGAACATTTGTAATTCTAGTTTTATGGTGTATTAAGTAATTAGTAATTCCAAATACATCAGATAAGGTTACTGTACATTTCCTTAGATTTAGGAGGTCGTCTTATCTTATTTTATCCAGTAAACAGCAGATCAGTGTAAATTATTTGCAAATATGTTTTACATTTTGTATCATTTGTTTGTTTTAAATCTTGATGAAATAATTTGTCAGGTCTATATTCAGTGGAAACAGATGCAACCATTTTTATTTAGTCTTATTAGGGAGAGCTGATAAGAATTTTAAACACTGCATATTTTTCTCATGATTATTGATCCAGGTACACAATAAACCAGTGTTTAAAACAATATCTGATTAGTGTGTATGCTGTGATGATCATACCAGATTTGAGCCAAGTATAGAACATCATTCGATCACATCTTATTAATTGTATAATTTTACATTTCAAATGATGTTACATCCTGAAAAAATCATGTAGTGCCTAATCCAGAGTTTTAGCTTAGCAGATGTGCAAATTCACTCAAACTGTGTACACCCTATCCAGTGTTCCAACTATATGCATGATGGCAATGGCTCCGATGCACAATATAGCAGCAGCCTATACAAATTTGCATGTTTCAGATGGAGTTTTAACCGCTTTGATTTACAATGAAATAAAACTCTTAAAAATGTAAACCTGCATTGATAAAAAAAAAAGCCAAAATAAAAATAATCACAGTAGTGTGTAACCATAACTGATGCTTCCATTTAACCCTTTAATATTTATAATATGTGTAGTCCTGTGTTTTAAATAATAGGACTATTTAATGAAGAAAATCGTTCTCCATTTTTCACCCTGAGCTGGTACAAAATTTTATGTGAAAGTGCAGGAAATCTGGTCATCAAGTGCACTCGCAGCTCTTTTGAATTTAAATAAATTGGAATACCCAATTCCGCTAGCCTTCCATTCTTGGTATATAAGTGATGTGCCGTTTATAAATATCATGCCAGCAGATGACAGCTTAGTGCTATCCTCTGGTGGCAAAGTGGGGGAAGGGGAAACAAGTTATGTATAAACGGTGTCCAAATCCACAGCTAAGCTAGATAGTCCACTTATTCACGTATGTTCCACAGGGTCTACGATAGTAAGTTCTGTCGTTTAGAACTGAGTTTTGTGTGATGGGATTTACCAAGAAAGGGGCTGGGCTTTCTTCTGTCCACCAATGTGGGCAGGGGGCAGCATTATAATTGTACAGTCTGGGTTGTATACAAGTGGATCAACTTTTGGACAGATTGCTGATCCGCACGTGTGACTTATGGCAGTGTTAAATCACGCATTTTATGCATGAGAGAGGGGAGTGACAGGGGGAGTTCACTCCACTCTTCCATGCGGAATTAAAGACCCCCACGTGTGGGGGGGTCATGATCCGGTCCACGAGTTACTAAACCAGTAAATGGTTTATTGAGCAGACAAAGGAACTGTAATGCACTTCAGGTACGAAAAAGAGATAACACTTCCGACTAAGGCAACGTACATTGATGATAGTTCTGTACACAGTAGTTCACCAGGGTAATGGGTAAAGATATTTATACACATAGCAGCTTTGGGGGTTATGTCGGACCTGGCAGGACAGGTCTCACACAGCAACAGTCTATTGTAACTGGTACTGTACCAGGAATGGAAGCCGCAATGAGGAATAACTCTAATGGTGCTAGATGCTGTGCAGCACTCTAAATACAGATAACGGGCAAGCTGTACCTGTGTACAGGTGACTGTCATCCTAGCCTAGCACTGATGTCTTCAGTGTGCCCTCTCTGTAATAACTGCTGCTAGAGGACCAGCTACCGTGGAGATACAGCACAGAAGATAGTGTAAGGAGACCTTCCTCCAACAGTTCTTTCATCACTGATTAAATCTTCGGTTGTAAAGCTAGCTATACAATAATCGGGTAGAATATCAGCTGATCACAGTGTATGGCATGGACCAATTTGTGACAAATAGATCCATAAGCGTCTCTGCCCAAAAATTAGAATTCCTAAGCAATCGAACCATAGAAACATAGAAAGTGACGGCAGATAAGAGCCACATGGCCCATCTAGTCTGCCCATTTGCCATCTAGTCTGCCCATTTGTTTATTCAAAACTATACTGACCCTAGACCCTATTTACCCTCAATTTAGTTCACAATTTAGGATACCCTTATATTTATCCCAAGCATGTTTAAACTGTTCTACTGTATTGGCCTCAACCACCTCAGATGGGAGAATATTCCACTTATCTATCACCCTTTCAGTGAAGTAATTTTTCCTCACATTTCCTCTGACTCTATCACCCTCCAGTTTATATTCATGCCCTCATGTTCTATTACACCTTTTCTTTTGAAAAAGGCTACCATCCTCTAGCCAGTCACAACCCTTGATGTATTTGAAAGCCTCTATCATGTCCCCCCTCTCCCTTCTCTGCTCCAAGCTATACATGTTTAGTTCCTCTAGCATTTCTTAGTATGATTTTTTACACAGGCCATGGACCATTTTAGTTGATTTTCTTTGCACAGTCTCTAATGTATTTATGTCTTTCTGGAGATATGGCCTCCAGAACTGAACACAGTATTCTAGGTGAGGGTGTACCAATGATTTATAAAGGGGCATCACTACATCCCTCTTTCTGCTACTAATTCCTCTCCCTATGCAACCAAGCATTTGACTTGCCTTTCTCATTGCTTTGTTACATTGCTTGGCTACCTTTATGTCACTGGAAATAATGATTCCTAGATCCCTTTCCTCCTCAGTAGATTCTAATGTAATGCCATTAAGGAAATATTGAGCCTTTGGGTTTTTGTGCACCAAGTGCATGATTTTGCATTTTTTGGCATTAAACTGCAGTTGCCACACTCTTGACCATTCCTCCAGTCCAGTCCATCCCTCATTTTCTGTGCCCCACCTGGCATGTCTACCCTGTTAAATATCTTGGTGTCATCTGCAAAAAGGCATATTTTCCCCTGAATACCACAGGCAATATCACCTATAAAGATATTTAATAGCACTGGTCCAAGTACAGAACCCTGGGGTACTCCACTGGTTACCTTACCGTCCCCAGAAGAGATTCCATTTACTACAACTCTCTGTTGTCTATCCTGTAACCAAGATTGTATCCATGCAACTATCTTTAAATCCAATCCTAAAGTTTCCAGCTTATTTAACAGTCTTCGATGTAGCACAGTGTCAAAAGCCTTGCTAAAATCTAGAGAAGCTATGCCTACAGCTCCCCCTTTATCTAATAACCATTGCTGGATCCAGTTAGGAATGGCACAGGATAGTGGGGGGGATAGCCCTGGTTATGGCATAGTATTTTTATATATCTATGGCTACCAAAAAGCAAGTAATTTAATCTTGTGCATCACCTTCAATCTTAAATGTAACTGTAAATAAATATGATTTCATTGAAGCACTAGATTCTCTTTCCTTATTATGAGATTTGGAGATGGACTGGAGACAATTCAATCAAAGGCAGATTATGAAAATTGAAGCGTTTTGATTTATACAGTATTTAGAATTACAGTTTGAAAGTTGGTTAGGTAATAAAGACACATGTTTAGATATACTACAATATGACCAGTAATTGTAGTATATTGAATACTGACCTGTGATTAAACATGTACATCTGTTAACCCAACTGCAATAACTGGAGATTTTTTGTTTGATAGACATTAAATGCTTGAATAATTTGTTTGTTGCTATTTAGAGTTGTTTGTATTGTGTAATTCCTAGCTTTTATCTGGAGGCTGAAACATCGCTAAGAAAAGCCTGTACAAGTGTTTGTGGAAACTTTGGGTAGCACGGAATGTTATTGAATGTAGAGATATCCAGTTACTGTATGTTCAAGAAGGGATTCCCTTAGGTCTTTGAATTTCCTGTCCCTCTGCTTCTACCAGTGCAAATAATAGCAATAATTTTAGGTCAATAATAAAGTATCATTTCCACCACAAAGGACAAAATGTGACAGACAAGTAATAGTTTAAATTAGAAGAATCAGGTTAACAAGCTCAGCCTTCTGTAACCTTAAGTAAATATATGTTATAAAATGTGAACAATGTATTTACCGTATTTTTCGGACCATAAGACGCACTTTTCCCCCCCAAAAAAGTGGGGGAAAAAGTGTGTGCGTCTTATGGTCGGAATACTCACCTTGGGGTATGAGCAGGTCCGTCGGGACCCGCTCCGCGGGGGGATGCGGTGCATCCAGGCACTCATTCCCCCGCTCCCTGGCTGTCAGCAGCTTAATGAACGCTGCTGTGACAGCAATGTAAGGTGCTCTCATCACTCTGATAAGAGCGCCTTACACCGCTTCACAGCGGCGTTCATTACCGTTATTTCTGCTCTGCCTGTCACACAGGGCAGGCAGAGCAGAAGCAATGGTAATGGATACCGCTTCATAGCGGCGTCCATTACTGTTCTCTCTGCTCTGCCTGTACTGTGTGACAGGCAGAGCAGTGCAGCAGCTCCTCCCCCTGACGCTGGAGTGACCTGAGGTCACATCAGCGTCAGGGAAGACCGCAAGACCGCAGAGGAGAAGCAGCAGGCGGCAGAAGAGGACACTACACATGATGGGTGATGCTGGGTGGAGGACATGATGGGTGATGCTGGGTGCAGGACATGATGGGTGATGCTGGGTGGAGGACATGATGGGTGATGCTGGGTGGAGGACATGATGGGTGATGCTGGGTGGAGGACATGATGGGTGATGCTGGGTGGAGGACATGATGGGTGATGCTGGGTGGAGGACATGATGGGTGATGCTGGGTGGAGGACATGATGGGTGATGCTGGGTGGAGGACATGATGGGTGATGCTGGGTGGAGGACATGATGGGTGATGCTGGGTGGCTGGAATGATGGGTGATGCTGGGTGCAGGACATGATGGGTGATGCTGGGTGCAGGACACTATTTGGTTCAAAATATTTTTTTTCTGTATTCTTCCTCCTAAAAACTAGGTGCGTCTTATGGTCCGAAAAATACGGTACTTTCTAATGATGTGGTTTGCTGTATTCTCGGCTGACTGAAGTGACAGCTTGTGTGTAATTTATGTTAGGAAGTTTTTCATTGAGGTTTAAATTTGTTAACCCATTTCTGTGGTTGTTCCCTTCTGTGCAAATTCCCAATGTGTCTGTATCCCCTGACATACTGTATTTGTGACTGTCATTCCCCCTTCTGTCTCCTATCAATTTTATATATACAAACAGACCTTTTAATGAAAACCACATTGTATATTGTTTTTGACACCATTTCAAATGTTCTAATCTGAAATGGTTCAAATCTGTTTTTAAAATCTAAAATAAAAATGAAATACTGGGTGAATAAGGTTTATGGAAAACATTTTTCCCCATAATACATTAATTATACAGCATTCAAATGTTCACCTCAAGAGAGTTCATGTGTTCCCGATGCCAGAAAGCAAAGGTTAAGTTGTGGACTATTATTTACTATATATAGTTATATTACTGCTTGCAACCTTGTGCTAGAGAAGAAAGTAACACTTGATGAGGTGTCCTACCACCTGCTCTCCCAGTTGGTGCAGCTGGCCCTGCTAAGGATCACAGGTGTAATAAGTGAATGGCTTGTGTAAAATTGAATTGCCAGATTTAGAAATGCAAAAAAGTGAATTGGACTCTTCTCCCCCATTTTCTGTTATGATGAATAGTTCACAAGATAACACTATTGAAACATTAATTTGGTGGAATAAATAGTGTTCTTAAAATGTTAGTTGTAAATGTAATACAGAGTATATAAATGTGAAAAACTGGAAGTTTTAGGGTTAGTTCAGAATACAGTTTCTGCAGTGTGTGTGTGTGTGCGCGCCAAATCCCTAAGAAAAGGCAGAAGAAGCCTTATCAGGGTTTTCAGCTCTACTTAGTGAAAAAGACCTACCGAGATTGAAAATAAGAGAGGAGAGTTACTCCTGGGCTAAACCATGTTGATTGCAGGGGAGTTACATTTCATCTGCTGCAAACAGTATTGGAGTTGAGAGGTGATGTTTCCTATCCCAAGTCTAAATAACAGTGTGATAATAAAGCTGGTCAGTATTTGTGTGCAGTAAACAATTCAAGATGTATCCCTGCATGCAAAGTATACAATTAACTTGACTCCCCCTGAAATCAACCTGGTTTTGCCCAGGAGTAACTTTCCTGTCTTAATTTCAAGCTCTGAATCAAGTCCATAGTAACCCCTTTGTTTTTGCTACTGTGTGGAGATATGTAGTAGCTCTGGGTAAACAGTTCTGTAGAAGCAGAGGAAAGTGCAAAGTTCACACACTATCTTTGAGATTGATGTATGATGTGTTATTTTGGAGACTCGCAAACACTTCTGGCAAGGTCTCTTTTCTCAAAGCTCCTAGCTCATAAAAAATATTTACAAATAGAAAACCACACAGTAGTCAAGGTCACAATTACAGCACAATGCATTAATGAAATTTATAATGTATCTAAAATATTAATAAATGATATGCATGAAAGTGCTCTAAAGGACTGTTACCATCCATCGTAGGCTAATTCATTTATTTTGTGTGTGAACTTAATATATTCTATGCAATCAGATTTTTTTCGGTATATATATATGTGTGTGTGTGTGTGTGTGTGTGTGTGTATATATA